>JAJQZP010000106.1:0-13217 GCA_025403435.1 Artocarpus heterophyllus | reverse complement strand
CTGATGGCACCGCCGCCCAAAGCAAACACAAAACCTGAAGTAGATTTTCTAGAATCCTGATAGGATTAAAAATCCAAGTCAGTATATCCTAGAGGAGTCAAGTCCTCACCCGAATATACAAGCATATACCCTCGAGTCCTTCTTAGGTACTTGAAAATATGATTTATCGTCACCCAATAGTTTGGTAATGGATTCACCTGAAATCGACTTACAATCCCGATCGCATAACTAATATCCGGTCGTGTGCAAAGTATGGCATACATGAGACTACCCACTGCTAAAGCATAAGGTACCTTCTTCATGTATTCTCTTTCTTCATAAGACTTTGGAGAGTCTTCCTTAGAAAGAGTAATTCCAGACCTAGATGGTTGCCCACCTTTCTTGGAATCCTGCATTGCAAACCTCCTGAGAATTTTATCTATGTAGTCGGCTTGTGATAAAGCTATCATTTTGTTCTTCCTATCCCGGAAGATCTAGATACCGAGAACAAAATTAGCCTCACCTAAGTCCTTCATGTCAAACTACTTAGTCAACTATAATTTGACCGATGACAACGCCCCAATGTTATTGTTAATTAGCAGAATGTCATCTACATAGAGTAGTAGAAAAACCACCTTCTCATCCTTAATGTGTTTGTAAACACATGGCTCATCCACATTTTGTGAGAACCCATAATTCTTGATCACCTAATCAAATCTTATGTTCCAAGAATAAGAAGCCTGCTTAAGTCCATAAATTGACTTCAGTAGCTTACAAACCTTACCCTCTTGACCCATGACCTTGAACCTGTCTGGCTGTTCCATATAAATGGACTCTTCAAGATAGCCATTCAGAAAAGCCATCTTGACATCCATATGCCAAATCTCGTAGTCGAAAGTGGCAGCTATGGACAAGAGAATCCAGATGGACTTAAGCATGGCTATAGGCGAAAAGGTTTTCTCGTAATCAATTCATTCCTTTTGCGTATAACCCTTAGCTACCAGTCTAGCCTTAAAGGTTTCGACCTTTCCATCCACTCCTCTTTTCCTCTTGTAGATTCACTTACACCCTATGGGTTTTACCCCTTCGGGAAGATCCATAAGCTCCTAGACCTGATTAGTCTCCATAGACTTTATCTCAATGTTCATGGCCTTTGTCCAGAGTTTTGAATCAACATCCTCCATAGCTTCTATGTAAGTATATGGATCCTTGTCTTGTTCATCCGGTTCAGCCAAGAAGACCTCCCCATTGAACATATACCTCTCAGGTTGACGCTCAATCCTCCCACTACGCCAAAGCCCCTGAGGTTGTTGTTCAGGTTTGTTTATTTTTTCTACATTGATGGAATAGTTTCATTCGAAACCTCTGGAGTGATCGCATCACTCCTTAACTCGTCAAGCACCACTTTGCTTTGAGGTTTAAAGTCGTCCTTGTAACTCTCCTTAAGGAAAGTTGCATTAGTTGAAACCACGACTTTGTTTTCCTTTGGGTTATAAAAATAACCCCCTTTAGTCCCTTTTGGATATCCTACAAACACGCAAACTTTCGAACGTGCGTCCAACTTATTCGGATCCTTAAACAGGACATGAGCCGGACATCCGCATGTGCGAATATGGTTTAAGGATGTCTTCCTACCCGTCCACAACTCGTGAGGAGTTTTAGGGACCAATTTTGAAGGCACATTGTTTAAGAGATAACATGTGGTTGGTAGTGCATATCCCTAAGAGGATAAAGGCAATGATAAATAACTCATCATGGACCTAATCATGTCCAACAAAGTCCTATTTTTTTCTCTCCACTACGCCATTCTACTACAGAGTGCCCAACGCAGTCAAATATGATAAAATCCCATTCTCTAATAATGTTCCAAGAACTCATCAGAAAGGAATTCCCCATCTTGATCCAATCGAAGTGCTTTTATGGGTCCATCCAATTGCTTTTCCACTTCAGCACGAAACTCCCTGAACTTGTCAAAAGTTTCACTTTTGTGGTGCATTAGGT
The DNA here is from genome assembly GCA_025403435.1 of Artocarpus heterophyllus. Lineage (NCBI taxonomy): Eukaryota > Viridiplantae > Streptophyta > Magnoliopsida > Rosales > Moraceae > Artocarpus > Artocarpus heterophyllus. The sequence goes on along the minus strand of JAJQZP010000106.1, from coordinate 11,237 downwards.
ACACATAGCCATATCTTGAGTAATTGTCAATAAAAGTGACGAAGTACTCATACCCTCATCGTGCCTGGATGTTCATCGGTCTGCAAATATCACTATGCACTAGTTCTAGAATCCCTTTGGCTCTATTGCCCTTAGAACCGAATGGTCTTTTGGTCATTTTACCCTCTAAACAAGATTCACATTGAGGTATGGATTCCACCTTTAAGTGACTTAAAGGTCCATCCCTTACCAACCTTTGAATCCTATTTAGGTTAATATGACCAAGGCGTAAAGGCCAAAGATAAGTCTTATTAGAGTGAGAAGTTTTAAGTCTTTTAGAGTTATTATCATTCATCTCAACATTAAGCAATAAGTCCATCTTAGGTTTGATAAAATATAGATTATTTTGCATCCATTCAGAACAGATAAAAGATTTGTTTTTACGAATCACCACATTATCATTAAAAGAAACCAAATAGGAGTCTTTAAATAAACAAGATATAGAAATTAAATTCCTTTTAAATTTAGGGACATAAAAACAATATTTCAAAAGTAAATTCCTATAGTTATAAAAGTAAAGATGGATGTCTCCCACCGCTTCCGCTGAGACCAAGGATCTATCGCCCATCCGAAGCGTAAAGTCTTCATAAAGCAGACTTCTTGTTTCTTTGAACCCCTACAGAGAAACACAAACATGATTAGTTGCACCAGAATCTATTACCCAAATGTCACTTGATTCCTCAACCAAACAAGTTTCAAAATACAGAAGATCACATCTACCTCCTTTGGGAAGGAAGTCCTTGCAATGCTTCTCGATATGCCCGACCTTCCTAAAGAAGAAGCACTTAAGCTTCTTTGGGTTCTTCTTCTTCTTCTTCTTGCTCTTGGTAGTAGCAGGAATAGAAGACTTCCCATTCTTGGCCCGTTGCTTCTTTCCATTCCCAGAGTTAGGATTGGAACCAGAAGCAGATACCATGTTGGCCTCACCACCCGCAGGAGATGTAACACCCGCCTATTTTATGTAACGGACCACATTAAGTTAGTAACGTTATTAAGGAATGTTATTAATAAATCATGTTATATGATATGATATGTGATGTGCGTGTTACTAACTTTTTATGTCAAGTTTTGTGACAGGTGACGACCACATGGGATCGTTGTGCTCTTGTGTTCATGTGAAATTCTAAGTATATGTTTATTTATGATGCAATGATGTATGAATGTTTTATGTTATGGCATTTAATGACAGACCGGCAGGCCAAACTTTTAAGATCGGCAGGCCGAACTTCTTGTTCGAAATCGACAGGCCTAAGAAACCCACCGGCAGGCCGAACTTGCTGGAATTGGCAGGCCGAAGGGGAAAAACCGGCTGGCCGAACACGGCTGACAAGCAGTCAGCAGAAATTCTCCAAAATTATGGCTGAGTTAATTACATTAATTGGTTGAATTAATGTGATTAATTGGCATAATAATGGAATGTTTTTATCAGTTAAGGAAATTAAAGGATTTGATTTGTATTTATTTGTATTATTTTAAGAGGTTTCTTATTTTTAGGAGGTAAGATTGATGATGTTTGACCTTCCTTTTCCCACGCCAATCACCCTCTTAACAGTCATAAATTTCTGACTTAATGAAGAGTAATGACCTTCATTATACACATTACGTTAGAAAAAAAAATTTTAACGCTCCTTCCTCAGATATTCACCCCTCTCTCTCATTCATTTCTGAGACATCCTTTCATCTCTTTTCTTCTCTTCTTCTCCACGAGTTCTCTCTCTCTCTCACGAAAATTCTCTACATATATTGAAGGAAAAAGTCTTATTTCGTTGATTGAAATCAAGGGGTTTTGAGAAGAAAGTCTTCTAAGGTAAGGACTCATGTATTTGTAAATTTAAAAAGATATTCTCCCCTCAAATTCGTCTACAATATCCTCTCTAGGTATTGTATTTTATTTTATGTTTTTATTATGATTGTCATGAATGTTATGTGTGATGTTTCTTCACGATTCACGTCTTTTCGGTAGTTTTATGAAAAATGAATACTTTTCTCTTCTACCCTTCACAGTAATGTTACTGTTTAATTTTGATGTATAAAAAATGTAATGTTCATTCAAGGGGTAAAATGATGTTTTCTCGATAATGTTGTTTTTTTTTTTGGGATTTTTGTTTTATTAAACGTTTTATGTATTTACATGATTTTGTGATAATAAAATGATTTTATGCATATTAAAATGTATGGTTTGTTTTTATATTCTTAAGGTAATTTTTATAATTAAAGAAAAATCATAATAACATGTTTATGTGACGACAATGTTTATGGTTATGAATTATTGATTATAATGGATGAAATGAAAATATATATGTGATAATAATTTCATGTTTTACGATGATGGTTATGAATTATGAGATGAATATATTTGAGAAATGTTATATGCATGGATGTTTTTATGATACATATTAATGTATTGCATCTTTAAAATGGAAAATGTCATGAACACTCAAGGAACGAGCATTACGAGACCGCGGTGTTGTCACCGGATCACGTTAAGGTTAAGTAAGCCAACGATAAAGTAAGTACATTCTCACCTGCAACATGACACATGTTTTTACAAGGTTTAATGATATGTTTACAAGGATATTCATGATGATTTTATGATGATTTTTCCTTAAAGGATTTCTTATGAAAGATTTTCATGATTTTAAAGATATGCATGTATGATGATGATATGTTTCAAAGTATGTATATGTATCACCTAATAAGTGTTGCACACCCAATGTTATGAAATGTTATATTATGATGTCATGTTTGGTTTGGGATTAGCTACCCTTCTCCTCTCATGACGGCGCGCCTATGATGATGTTATGGTGCAACACTTGGGCCCTTAAGATAAAATAGATTAAGTTTTAAAATGGTTAACGTTACGAAAAATATGTTCTATGAAATTATGCTTAAGGCACTTTTATGATACGATGATAATGGTGATGATGATAATGTTTATGAAATGTTTTAAAAAAATTGTGAGAATTATATGTACTTACTAAGCGTTAGCTTAATTATGTTTTGTATGTCATGTTGCAGATAAGGGTAAGAGAGTCATGGAATAGGAGGAGGGCGTGGGAAGGCATGTGAGCAACATGAACGATGAATTGTAACCGGAAGCACGCCAAGAAAAAAAAATGATTTTATGATTTAATCAAGTTTTATATTTTGAACATATATTTTTTATGTTAAGTTTTAAGAATACTTACATTGTGGTTTAATAAGGTATTTTATCATTTTTAATGAATTATGAACTTCCGCTATATTTTAAGTAAAGTTGGTATGTTTTAAGTTAAGTTTTCCTAAGGAATTTGGTCTCGGATGGCCTGCCGAACTCTGTGGCCGGCCTACAGAAGACCAGAAGCTCAGCCTGCCGATTAATTTTCCGGTTTGCCAAACATGGAGGAATTTTAAATCCGTATTGCAAAGCCTCTGTCGGCCTACCGGTAGAGGAAACACCGGCCTGCCAATGATATTCGGCCTGCCGAACTGTGGGAACAAATGGATTTCTAATGATGTGATGATCAAAGAGTTTTAATGTGATATTTATATAAGTCCTGATTTTAAAATTGACAAACCTATATTATTATATAAGTTCATGATTAATTTAGAGTATAAATGAATAAATTATGATAAGGAATAATTTAAACAATGCTTTTCGAAACAACGTTAAGTTAAAAAAAAAATAATAACGTATGAATGGATCCTGGTAATATAAGTTTAAATACTTTTAAAATCAATAGTAACGATTAAGTTTGTTATTATTTATATGTCTAATGTTTATGCATGTACGAATGTAAGTATGTAACGATATCTGTGACGTCCAATTTAAGAGGCGTTACAGGAGACTCCCTGATCAGCAGTTCAAACTCCTGTAACTGTTTCATCAGATCTATTAAGGTCATATCCCGTCTATTGCTTAAATTACATATAGCTCTTAATGGAATAAATTCCTTTGATAGAGTCTCAAAGACCATAGTATCTGAGTTTCAGCATCGATGTCGGCTCCATTGGTTTGAGCCTCAGTGAGGTAACCCATGACGAACATCATGTGCTCTTTTACAGATGTCCCCGGCCTCTGTCTATAGTTTAGAAGTTTTCGAAGCGCCCCTTGCCGCTTTGTTATGGCCTGGCCTCTAAACATATCTTCAAGATTATCCAAGATCTGCTTCGCAGTCTCATAATCCTGATGTTGAGCCTACAGCATGTTATTCATGCTAGCCATAAGATAGCAGCAGGCCTGATCATTAGCATCTTTCCAGCGATCATACGCTTGAAATTGCTCATTAGTTAAGTCTTCCGTAGGCTCAGGAGGACATGGGTTGTCAGTACATATTTCAGTTTCTCAAAGAACAAGACGATATCCAGGTTCCATTTTCAACCATTATAGTTCTCACCAGTTAATAGGTTTTTGTCAAGTATCGATGATAAAGTGTTTTTAGACATTTTTAATCTACAATAAAGAATCATATACCAAACATAAGCAAACATATAATAATAATTTAGTAAGATAACACAATCATGTAAAAATATACAAATGTGTTTATGTGTCAAAACCTTGAAAATATCACAACCTTACAACGATAATTCCCAAGTCAGAATTCAACAAGTTCCTAGGGGAGTCATGCAAATTCAATCAGGAATACGGATCCCCTCCTTATTAATATACGCCATCCAGGACTCGTATGATCCAACATATATTAATAATCGTTTCTTTGGCCATTAATTTTATTAACAGAGCTCCTAGGGAGGTTAATAATAAAATTAACGTGAGTGTATAACCATTGTTTCAATATTTTATTCATGATTTATAATCACCACCTAGGGGTGTGCAACCATAACTCATTTTAAAATACCTTATCCTTTCAGAGATCCAATCTGGTACATGATAAAAATCCCTTCCTAGGGGTCGGGGCCACCATGTTCTGCCTATGGACCAACGATGGAGGCCTTAGCTCCTCTCTTTGAAAACTTTCTCTCACTCAATCTTTTGAAATCAAGGTTTTATTTTAAGAATATGCATGAACAATTTTAATATGAGCGGCACTCCCTATTCTATATGACATGTTATCAATATACATGGCAAATCTATTAATGCAGACAAGCAAAGCAATTAAGCAAAGCTACAAGCAAAATAATAAATAACCATAATATTATGGCTCCACCCTAGAGATAGAAAACTAAGATTACAAGAGAATAATCGAGACATATTTTTGATTCTTCATCCTTGAATCCTCAAGCTGTATCCTTCTTCATGTAATTCCCTTCTTCAAGTCTTCAATCTTGTATGAATCGAATACTTCATATTTCTGGTCATATCCAAATTTAATGTCTCTCAAAATTGTCCCAAAAATAAAATTAAACCTACATTGTAAAACTACACCTTCTTTGAAAATTTTCTAGCTGTTGGTCGACAGGCCATCTGGGTGATAGGCCTGCCAGTCCTGCTCCATCGGCCTGCCGACTCATGATAGTTTGGCCTGCCGCCAGAGTCGCCTAAGTTCTACCCCACTGACGGGTTACTAAACCACAAGTCTGGCCTGTCGATCTACGACCATCAGCCTACCAAACTGTGAGGTTTGGCATGCCGACCGAGCAGAAATCTCCATTCCAAAAAATACAATGTTAAATGCAATTCATCAATTTTTTTCAACAATTCAAACAAAACATAAAATTAGAGACTCAGGAAATACCTAGGAGCATCATCATCAATCTTCTAGATCCGTCTTCTCCGAATAATTATTTAATTACAAAATTCTTAAAAATTAAATATCAATTCCTAGACGGAGATGATAGTCCACCATCTAATTTCATGAAAAACCTAGATACGCATTCTAACCTCTAAGGAACCATAACCGGCATAAATTAATTAATTAATAAATAATTAAATAATCATTTAATCAACCATAATTAATTAATGAACATTCACCACATAATCCATGACAACTATAATTATCTAGAATCCTAGAGTGCCAACTCTCTAAAAAATTAAATTCAAGCATAGGAGAGATTAAGATCACAAAATTTATACATATAACATGATCACAAACTCGTAAATTTATGTAAAAACCAAAGCTCTGATACCAATTGTTGGAAAAAGAGTGCGTAGCAGAATTTTAAAAATTTTACGTCAGAGTGTTTTCTAAAACACAAGTTTGACATGCTATATGCATAAATTAACCAGATCTTACTAACCTTTGTGTGCCGAAGAACCCTCGCAAAACGTGAAGAGCAGTAACATTCTAGAAGAGCCTCAACTAACTGGTCTTCGTTGTTATTTTCTATCCATGATCGGAGTTAGTGTGGGCTTACACGTACAGCTCTTCCACCTACTGACTCTCATTCCAACCAATCGAGAGAACCCAAAGCAAGTGTTCGTGATTTGTGAACAAAGGCTCTCAGAGAGTTTTCAGATTCTCACTAGCAGAGTATCACTCTTAATCTTTCAATTGATCTAAGTAACTCTTAAGACTTACTCCCTTTACATAGAGATTGGTCTTGGGGTCAGTCCTTATCAGATTAGGTTTCAAAAACTCGAAACAGAATCAAGTTCGGATAAATATTTGATAAGATCCGTGTGGAAACATGCAATCTTATCCTTCGTTGATTGGCAGGCCAAACTACCTGATCGACAAGCCAAACAGGCCCCATCGACAGGCCAAACACGTCCATCGGTAGGCCAAACTGCTGAATAAAAATCTCGCGAATCTTTTATTTTCCACTCGAAATTTTATAGGATAAAGTCTCAGTTTTAATTCAAATAACCCAATAGATAAGTTATCTGATCAAAACAGCTTTATCTAGATAATCTCTAAGAAAATAAATCAATTCCCAATAATTCTACAAGTTCATCTTGATCTAATTTATCTAAAATTAAATCAACCGATAAACAGACAAGAATTATCCGATCCTTACAATTCAACAAGTTTATCTTGAATTAATTTTTATCACAAAATTAATTCAACCGATAAACATACATGAATTATTTGATTCTTCCAAATTTCAACCAATCTAATAAATCCGACATAAGTTACCAACTATTAAAAAAGTACACTATGTCATTACAGGATGTTGTGAGCCAGCAAAGGGGATCAAATGGACGTATATAGTTCAAGCTCCCGATAATTATGAAATCCAATATCCTAGATATACATTTCATAATTATCAACTCCAACGCTTCTCTACTAAAAGCTTGGAGCTGTACTCTAGAACTACATAGAATTATAAAGCTCGTATAGCTAAGTCTCCATGACATACCATAGTGTATCGTATCCCCATATGATAATCCATAATCGGCTTAAGGACAAGTTTGTCTTACCTTCCCGATTATTTTTTATCTTAAGTTTTATTATCTCACCATTAAAAAACTTACCATCTAAAGATAGTATACCATTTGGTTCGTTACACCTATGTATCCAAATGGTTGAGCGCTCCAGTTTTCCATTATAGGATAACGCATATAAGAGGATATCATTACTCCTAAAGAGGAGCTATGGATTCCATATCTATGAATAATAGGTCTACGCTATCAAGAGTCATGCCTCCAACGTACCGGCATGCATACCACTATTAAGATGTTGGTGTCACCATTTGGTACATCAAAAGACACAAGCCAAGACAACGGGCCCACTTCATCTCAGGATTAAGATACAACACAAATGATTGTCTAAAGTGAATCGATTTGCCGAGACAGAATTATTAATCCAAATCAATTCACTTTATATCCTGATCCAACACATCGTCACCTGTGACAACGTGCCAATATTTCTATTCACGGAGTCCACCTCCAATGATCAAGAAAACCATCTCTCAAAAGGGATATAGACAACATAACAATCTTTGCGTGAATAAAGCGGCCAACTTTGTTCCCTCGATTCGGATCGTATGATTAGACCATCACCTTAAGAATCATGTCTTTCGCATAATCCGTCCATCATATGCCCAATTCTTAAGGTTTAGACCGACAGTCTCAGACTTTTGTTTGCTTAACATACATTCAATAAAAATGAACGTAAAGAGGATAAGATTTGGTATATAAATAATAAATAAATTCTTTATTGATAAAAATGTCTCCAAAAACCTATTACATTTTTAGTTCTTAGGGCATACATGTCTAACAGTCGCTACATCTCATTTCATTCCTCACCACCAGTATTGTTGTTTCAAATCCATATACATTTTAGTGCTTCTAGGATGAATAGCAAACTTTGAACTGTGTGCTTCATCTAGCACTACGTGTTTGAGGTAGGGATCCTCTGAAACAACCAATCTCTCTTTGTAAAGTAGGAACCCTTTCGGCTCAATCTGCCATCCATCCAGCTGCTCACCATTTTGTATTTGTTCCTAGACCATACGTAATCCTTCATCCTACCATTGTCCTTGTTTCACTTGTTGGATTAACGTAGGAGTTGCTATCACATTGAATAAGAAAACTCTTTCGTCATTTTCATAATATTTCAAATTAAAGTCGGTGATGGTGATTGCTCGCATCCAGTCCTCCAATGCTAGGCTAGCCATGATTCCATTGTTCTTACGACTTAGGGCATCCGCCACTGCATTTGCTTTTCCAAGATGATATTGGATGTTAAAGTCATAATCCACCATGTATTCAATCCATCTCCGTTGCCTTAGGTTGAGATCTTTTTGAGTAAACAAATATTTCAGACTTTGATGATCCGTATAAAGCTCAAACCTTGCACCATATAAATAGCATCTCCAAATCTTCAGCGCGAAAACCACAGCGGCTAACTCAAGATCATGTATAGGATAGTTCCTCTCCTGGGGTTTCAACGTGTGAGGCGTAGGCAACTACTCTTCCATACTGTATTAGCACACAACCCAAACCGTTTCCCGAGGCATCAGTGTGCATTGTGTAAGGCTCCTCATTGTTAGGTATGATCAGCACAAGTGCACTAGTGAGTCTTTGCTTCAGTTTTATGAATGCTTCTTCACATTTGTCGTCCCACACAAACTTGACATTCTTTCTTGTGAGTCTTGTCAATAGAGAGGCAATCTTTGAAAAATTTTCAATGAAGCGTCGATAGTATCCAGTTAATCCAAGGAAACTTCGAATCTCTAACATGTTCTTGGGTCGTTCCCAATTTAGCACAGCTTCAATCTTGGAGGGGTCGACTGAAATGCCTTCTTCAGAGACAACGTGTCCTAGGAACTTGACATTTGTCGTCTAGAAGTCACATTTTTCTCTCTTTGCATAAAGACCATGTTCTCTCAACATCTGTAGAGCAATCCTCAAATGCTCAGAATGCTCTTTTTCGGTCTTGGAATAGATTAAGATATCATCTATGAAGACAATGATAAATTGATCTAAGTATGGTCGGAAGACAAGGTTCATCAAGTCCATGAAAGCAGCTGGTGCATTGGTCAACCTGAAAGGCATGACAAGGAACTCAAAGTGACTGTAGTGAGTCCGAAAAGTCATCTTTGGAATGTCCTCTTCCCTTATCTTCAATTGGTGACATCCAGATCGTAAGTCAATCTTTGAGAAGTATCGAGATCCTCCTAACTGATCAAACAACTCGTCAATTCAGGGCAAAGGATATTTGTTCTTGATAGTCAATCGATTAAGCTGGCGATAATTGACACAGAGCCTCAACGATCCGTTGTGTTTCTTCACAAAAGTTACTGGATGTAACACCCACCTATTTTTATGTAACGAATAATGTTAAGTTAGTAACGATGTTGAGAAAATTTTAATAATAATATATATTATATGTTATAATTTATGATCTTAATGTTACTAACTATTTATTTCAAGTTCTATGACAGGTGACGACCGTATGGAATCATTGTGATCAAGTGTTCATGTCAATTTTAATGTATGTTTAATCATGATGTAATGATGACTTGAATGTTATAATGTATGGTATTTTAAGGACAGTTTGGCAGGCCAGACTTTTAAATTCGTAGGTTGAAAAGTCTGCAAAGATCGACAGGCCGATGGAAACCATCGGAAGGCTGAACTTGGTGGAACCAGCAGGCCGAAGAGGTGAGTCGATAGGCCGATGACAGCTGATGAGCAGTCAGCAGAAATCTCTCCAAATTTATGGCTGAGATAATTACGTTAATTAGGTGATTAATTGGCATATTTATGGATTAATTTTCTCATTTAAGAAAATAAAATAGTTGACTTTGCATTGATTGGTATTGTTTTAAATGGTTTCCTATTTTTAGAGGGCAAAACATGGTAAGTGGTGAGATGATTTGTTTGACTTTCCCTCTTTGCTCTCCATTCTCCACGCCAATTACTCAGCATTAAGTCAGAAAATTTCTAACTTAATGAAGAGTTTTGACTCTCCTTCTTTTTACGTTATGCCCATTAACATTACGTTAAAAATTTTCAACGTTCTTTTTCCCCATCTTTCTCTCTTCCTCTCATGTCTTTCCTCTCATTCATTCTGAGACATTTCTTATTCATCTCTTATTCTTCTCTTCTCCATGATTCTATTCCTCCTCTCTCTCAAAAATTCTCTGCAAGAAATTGAAAGAAAAAGTTATATTTTCGTTGGTTGAATTCAAGGATTTTGAGCAGAAAATCTTTTAAGGTAAGGACTCATTTCTTTGTGTTTCTGAAAAGCATTTCTTCTCCACAATTCATCTACAATATCTTTCTCTAGGTACTGTATTTTGTTCTAAATTTTTAATATGTTATTCATGTATGTGTTATGTGTTATGTGTCATCCCTCCAAGTTTCACATTACTATGATGTTTCTATAATGAGTTATGAATTTTCTATCCTCTACCCCTCACAGTAAAATATTGTTGTTTAATTATGACGCATGAAAATGTAATTTTTGTTCAAGGGATTAATGAATGTTGTTTTTCACGAAATTTGGTAAGAATGTTCATGTATATGTTATGTTTTGAACTGCAAAGATTGGTAATGTTTTGATGAGTGAATTATATGTTATGGAATTTCTATGAGATTAGATCAAGAAAACTTTTTAACAATGTTAATTATGGACTTTCATTTTATGTAATGTTTTATAAGTTTAAATGATTTTATTGATGATGAAATAATTTTATGATATTGAAATATATGATAATAAGATATTAGTATGAATTTTAAAATTAAAATATATGTATTTTAATAGTTAGAAAATGTTTTCTAAAGATAAATCATTTACCTTATTATTAAGTTGATAGATTTTCATGTTTGAAATGTATGAGTTGTTTTGATGATTATAGTTATAAATGCATGT
>JAJQZP010000105.1:0-108081 GCA_025403435.1 Artocarpus heterophyllus | reverse complement strand
TAGACAAAGCTTTAATGAAAAGATTTTGAAAGTTTATTTTTTCAAGTGAAAGAGGCTACTCTGTAATTCTCCACGGTGTAAAGATTCAATCAAAACTTGTAGAAAAGTGGTCACATATTTCGCCAAGCTTGAGCCAATAAATAGCATTTGCAAAGAGCAAGGCCAGCTACTTCTCTGGTTTAAGAAAATTAGCAGACAAGGGTGTTTTCAGGCTAGAACATGACTTGGCCTTAGAATAAAACATCTTATCTTTGGTTGGATTTTTTGGCCATTTTCTAAAAAGGTATTTAGCAAGGTTGGATCTAATTAAAGATATAAATATTGGTATCAACAAAAATATCAATATCAATAGAAATTAGCGTAAAATATAAAAAGTCATCTTAAATCCTGTTATTTTTAATGAGATATTAAGAAATTCCAAAATTGTTAATAATAAAAAATTTAGATAAACTTTTCAACTAATTTACTAAGCACGTGATAGATATAAATAGTAAAAAGACATTATAATATGATAAATGATAAGTATACGATCTCAAATTGAGCATATTAATTAAAAATCGACTAATACAAGTACTTTATATCTATAGTTTCATAAAATATAAGAAAATAACAATATCAAAAGAGTTTCGAGGAGAATCAAAGGTATGTAGAATACCTTCTTGGTTTGAACAATATTGACATCAAAACATAAAGCTTGAATAGTTACAGAGAAATTAGAGGTCTATCGTGATTGCTAGTGGCTTTAAGATCGGAGTTGATATTTTGAATCACATGTCTCAGTGCATGAAATAAATTAAAAATTAAATTTACAGCATTGGAAAGTAATTTTGTGAAAGATTATATTAAAAATTGAATAAAAAAAACTAGAATTTTATATTTTAAAATAATTTAAAAAATTATATATGAAGCTTGGATATTTTGTTGATTCTTTATCGCTATTTTCACAAAAAATTCCATAAAATTTTCAAATATTTCGTCATTTTACATTAGAGTTTTCATAGAAACAAACATTTCCGTTAAGATATCGATATCTAGGGAAATATTCACTGAAATTTTTAAATATTATGTGGAAAGGATATAACACCCATATTTCTATATTGATGCTTCGAAAATACAAATATATCGACAAAAATGTCGATTTTTTAATCCTTGTTTCTAACCAACTTTTTATTGAAGAATAATATAAAACTTTTATATACTACAATAAAAATAATTATTTACTATAATATAAACTTTTTACATATTATAATATTTTAACTAAAAATTGATTCACACTATCCTTGCCAAAAAAATTGGCAAACACCCTGTAAATTCTGCACATCGCCGTGGATGACAGATGACCACTTCCTCCAACAAGAGCAATGAATCAAAATAACGGCCACTTCATTCCGCATTCGTACAATTACCGCAACTAGCGGGCACTGCACATTCATTATTATAATTTACCTTGTTTGACTAAGGGTAGTTCTACTATAAATTTAATTATAATAGTATAAAATTCTCACATGTTAAAATAAAAGAAGAAAAAAATTACTACAATATAAAACTATCACATGCTATAATAAAAAACGATTCACATCACTAACCAACACCCTTTTAGTTCTCCACAATGAGATGCCGTGCTATTTGCGGAATTGATTTGGTGGTGTCAGTTGATCTCTTCTTGTTTGCGGATCAAGATGATATTTCCTATTCATCCATAGAATAGGGATAGAAAAATTGCTTTCACGCTGCCTATAAAACAGTAAATTTAATGTAGAATATAATATACTCTTTTTTAAATTGAGACTAATTATTTTATAAATAATAAAATTTAATTTATAAGGTTAAATAAAAATGCTCTCGGACAAAGCGTTGGTTGTTGCAAAGGACCGCATCTATAGTGAGTCAGGTTGTGAAATAGGAGTTGGCCCCACCAACATGTGGGGCTCATTTTCTCTCACACACTGATTATCTGAGTTGGGATGTTAGTTTTTCATGTAAAAACAATGAGATGTTTGACAAAATCAATTTTAATTAAAATTTTTAGTTGTTACAACGTAAAGTTCTTATATGTTTTTTATTTTATAAGTTTTAATTATAACCATATCTCTCAAACACCTTATGAATAACATAAATTGTACATTTAAAAATTAAAAGTGATGAATGTACAATATCACTTAAAGTTTTTAAAATTTTATTACAAATTAATTTTGATATGAAGTTTTTTCTTATAAAATCTAAATTATGCGTTGTACTTTTATTCAAACTGAGGAAACAGAAGTCAAGAACTTTGCAATTAATAGTAGAACCTTATAAATGCTCTTTGGTCTCACTGTCTATTAGGTCCTTGGCTACATGGCTACGCTAGCCGCGTACCATGTGCTAAGTTATAGCAATACCCTGCCTTCACTTTTGCTGGAGGATTGGTTGTAACTTTGAACGTAGTAATTATGTGTCCTTTGCAACTATTGTCCTTGTTCAACAATCTACTAGTACTTAGAAGAATAATTTAAATTATAAATAATATAAAAAATTTTGTATGTTACGACAAAATATTACAATATAAAATTTTATATATTATAATTTTTAAATTTAAATTAATAATTTAAACTACTTTTTATTGTACGATGTTAGTTACCAAATCCGTCACTTTCCCGCGCCATTCCGAGTTCTAAACCGACCTACATCGTTCTGGTTTTATTTCTCTATGACAAGCTGAGGGAAATAAACAAAAAGCAACTAGTTTTCTTTTGAATTGAAGTTCAACTTTTTACCAACCCAAGGGTCAATTTTGACGGTAAACACAACTACTCCGCTTAAGCATTGACCTTCCATTGAGCCTGTTACTATTGGGAAAAAAAAGGTTTGTGATTGTTTCCAAGAGTTGGGTAGATTTTGTTACACACGTGATAAAGATAATAATCTGTTCTTTGGAACAATTTGCCGATGATGGAAAAGAAGTTTAAATTAATTGTTTAAATTGTAAATGGTGTAAAAATTTTTATGTTACAGTAAAAAGTTATAGTGTAAAGTTTTTATATGCTACAACTCTTAAACCTAAATTGATCGTTTAAACTACTCTCTCAAACTCTTTAATAGAAGAAAAACAAGAGACACGTTGAGCAATTAATCTGTATCTTGAATGTTATAATGAAGATCCAAAAAAAATAAAAAGTACGCAAAAATTCAAAACATAACCTCACAAATGGCATAGAATTTGATAATTTTTAGTTTGGTGAAATATATAAAGTCATTCTATTTTATACATTTGTTATTTGTTGGCTATCTGCTGGTTTGTTTAATATGGTGCTTGGAAGCGTAATTTAAGCTATTAGTTTGAGTTTGAGAACTGTAATACATAAGAGCTACACTGTAGCTTTCTTACTATAATACGTGGTAGCTTTACACTGTTTATAGTTTAAACCATTAGTTTAAACCACTATTCCAATCACCCTATAAGCTTGAGCGGAGTCTAGATAAGGATCAACTCCCATTCTTAATCAACCAATCAGATGTGTAACTAGGCTATAAATATGGCAAACCTAAACTGCACTTAAGGACTGAAGAAGCGAGGGGAACCACATAACCCGTTTAGGCAGAGGAAGAGGAATAGGTCATTGGCGAGATTCAAAAGAAAAAGTCAGTAGTTGTTTATGGCAGTATTGTATTATTACAATAAAAATTAATTTTTATCCCCTCAACTTTTCTCCGAGTCTAGTATTTATTGCTAATTAGAAGCTCTAATTCTATCAAGAACGAAAAACATACTAACAAAAATTAAATAAAAACATATAAAATTTATAATGATTCACCCTCAACGTGGATAAATACGTCTACTTTCAGACACTGTATAATAATTTACTATAATGATAAAAAAGTTTACAAGAAAAAAATTGCATACTCTTTCTCAAAAATTTCTATAGACTACCTCTCACTCTAAAGTTTTGATACACACTCTACTAAGAAAAATAACACAACCTATCTATATATAGCTTTACAAAGTATAGGTAACAAACTACAAAAAAACGCAAAAACATGAGCCCCTGCTTACTGTCACGTGCAACCACGCAAGCTGATGTTCACGCTATGATTTTTGCAACACTTTGCGTGTGGCTATGACACTTTTCTATGCCCCCACACATGGGCTTTATCCCACTGCTCGGCGACACACCTCTCCTTATGTTAGGGTGCACCCATCTCGGCTCCGAGCTCCCCCTTTTTTTTTTTCTTGTTTTTCCTTCTCCTCTTGCTCTATCTTAGTCTCCTCTGCGTGGGGTGACATTCTGATGGGCGTTGAATTTGGCTCCACATTTCTTAACAGTATTTCATCATCACCAATAATAATAGAGATGATTTTTAGCTCCTCATTGCATCGACTCTGCAGGTATGTATAGCAAGTAGATCTTATCAGTAGGATCCATCCCCTTTCTCTATGCGGAGCCCCAAAACTGGAGCCCCTAGTAGCGCTCATAATAATAATAATAATAATAACACTAAATATTAGTTTGCTAAAAGGTCCCATAGAGCACTTTTGTTGTCTTTGAAGTAGCGTGAGGATGTTGGATCGATTCAAACTATTAATTCGATGGAACTGAAATACATTGGCAATCTTAATTCTATGAAAGAAAGAAAATACTAGAGCAATCTGGAGTTTTAGTTCTAGCTCTTTACATTGTAAAGTTCACTGTAGTTACAATAGAAAGCAAAAAAAGTCTATAGTGTAAAACTTTCACATGTTATTTCTAACCAACTTGCTAGGCAGCCCATAAATTCTAGGAAAGAAAATACTATATCTTTCCATTTGGGACAACAATTTGAATTAACTAGTTTGAACCGTTCATAATGTAAAGCTTTTACAGCTACAATGTAAAGCTCTCAAATGTTGTAACATTTTGAACAAAAAATAATTCAAAGCATTAGTTTAAACTCTTCTCAAGCATAGGGTATAACAAAATTTTCGAACTAAGTTACCAAACATTTAAGAGTTCAGTTGGGAAACATGTTAGAAAAAATAAGTTTTAATTGTTATAGTATAAAGTTTATACATACTATAGCAAAAAGTAAAAATTATTACAATAAAAAACTCTTATATACTATAATGCTTAAATTCAACCATATTTTTCAAACCAACTTTAGGTATTATAAAAGCCCTCAAGCCACGATGCCAGAGAATTTTCAGGCACGCAAGCAATGAAGCAAATGTGTTCTTTACCTGTGGAAGCAAAAAGAGAAAAGCCAAGATCTATCTCAAATCTCGCTGAGTGATGCGAGTGGCTAGGCTAGGCATTATTGAAGTCTTTAGTTTAGCGTCGTAGCAAGTCCATTTAAACTCACATCACGATCCAAAAGTGGAAATATTGGAATTGAAGCTCCATCTAGAGTTAGCTTTGTGGAACCAACACGTTTTCCTCGTCTTCTGAGTGACACTGATAATTTGCCTTTTGGAATTCCCAGTGAGCTGCATTTTAACCTGAGTTTGCGTGATATCTAAGACTGCTTTTTTTTTTTTTTTTCAGTTTTAATATATTTTTATTGAAGAAGTACTAGAAGGTTTCATCAACATTTATTGGTCACCTTTCGTTAGCAAAAGATTGGTTAACGAGAAAAATTCCAATCACCGCTGCCAAAAATACCACATTTTCTCAAAAAAAAAAAAAAAAAGGAAAAAGAAAGAAAAAAAAGGAAAAGAAAAACTAGTTTTTGCTAAAATAAAAAAAAAAAAATCCAACGCAGTTGAGTTGATTGTGGCTTCTATGTATACCATGATATATGTTGAGGGTAGCTCGGCACTCCCACCGAGGACATTAACTTTGGTGGTCGGCAAATAAGTTCGGCAGAAATGGCTACCGCCCGACCCGACGAATTATGCTTCTTCCTGGGGAGCCTTCCATTGATCTGAGGGCACGCCCCCAAGAAGGCTGCCACCTCGGGGGATGAACTGTAGCTCGGGCCGGGCCACGCTATGCATCATAACACGTCACTACCCATCCTTGTTGGCCAACACCAGGCAGGCGTGCTGCCGTCCGATAGAGTCCAATCCATTGGACTATGGACGCGACACTTGTCACCTATTGCTGATACACTTTGATGTGACACCTGGGTAATGGGCAAAACCCATCTTGCACCCGATCCAGCTGGTGGCCTATAAATAGGATGCATTTATGACGTTTTGAGGAGAGAGACCTCTTCTCATTTAATCAGCTGCCGACCTCTGCCGAACAGTTCTTGCCTTGAGCATCGGAGGAGTCATGGTCTATTGGCTAACCCCATTTCTCTGAATCATCCCTCTCGCAGGTACTCAATCCCCACTAGGGGCAAGCTTAAGAGGAGGTCAGAAGGTGTTCAGTCACACTTGGGTGTTGATCCGACGCGGACAGCGGTAAGCATCAACATTTTGGCGCTAGAAGGAGGGCCGACGCGCCTCAATCCAAAGTTATTCTACCTCGGATTTCCGAAATGACAACACGAGGTAACGTAAGAGATAGTACTTGCCCGACATCAGGAGTCGGGCGATGCCAGGCATAGGCAACCAGCTACAGAACGGCCCAGCAGTCGTCCTCGGACCGCCAGATCTCGGTCCGGAGGGCAAGGAAGTGCGGCAAGAGCTGAGTCGATGCAGGCCCGAGCTGCGCATGACCCCATCCAGGAGCTCACAGATGCAGTTCGGATTTTAACTCGGCAGCTCGCGCAAGCTCGACAACAAGCTGCGCCAGAACCGCCACCCCCTGCCCAGGTTGACCAGGCAGAGGGTCGGCGTGAGCAGAGTGCCACTAACTGGGAGGACCGATCAGAGCAGTCTCCAGGATCCACCAGAGGGCCCCTGCTCGATAATCGACTAGTTCATGAATGACAGATGGGACGTCAACCACACCGTGTCCCTTCACCACAAGGTTCTAGAGCCTCGGTATTTGATCGGCTCGGATACCGAGGGATTAACAGAAATCGCCAAGGCGGAGCTGAAGGCCGTGCTGAGGGCGGAGTACCTTATCGGGTCGAACTGCCCGAAGATACGAATAGTCGCCAATTTCGGGTGCTGCAGCGACAGATCGATGACATCCGCAATTGCAGGTTCGATTCGGATGAGATCGGGGCGCAGGGTCCGCCCTTCCCGGATCATATAATGCGGGCACCCATGCCGCCGAAGTTCAAGGTCCCACAAATCAAGTCTTACGATGGGGCAACCGACGCGGATGAGCATGCCGAGCTCTTTCGCGGGCACATGCTGTTGCAGAATGCCAGTGACGCTGTAATGTGCAAAGCCTTCTCCCTCACCCTTACAGGCCCTGCTCGGCAGTGGTTTCGACGGCTCGAACCAGGGTCGATTTCTTCTTTTGGGCACTTAACTGACGCTTTCTCCGCTGCATTCTCTACAACTAGGACGCGGAGGAAAGAAATAACTTCTCTGTATGCTGTCAAGCAGGGAGTCGGCAGTGTCAGGGATTACATCAACCGATTTACCCGGGCTGCCCTTGAGGTCAAGCACGTCCAAGACGAAACCCTCAAACATATTTTTGTAGGGGGCCTCCGAGACGAGAAGCTGACCTGGTCCCTGGCCTTCGAGCAGCCAAACACGTTTTCGCAAATGCTCGGCTATGCTCAAAGGCATGCAGACGCTGCCGAGTATATGAAAAGCCGCCGGGAGGAGGCTGGCCTGAACGGGATGAAAAAGGAAAAGAAGCAGAAAAAAGGACCAGTGCAGGATAGTGCCGAACATGCGAAAAAGCAGAAGAAGGAGAAATCTGACAGGCCGAAGGGGCCGACCGGCAAGTTCCAAAACTACACACCTCTGGTGGCAACCATTGATGAGGTGCTTGCCCAGGTCGGTGACAAGAATCTGTTGACACCGCTGCCCAAGCTTCGAGGCTTTAGGGCGAAGCGTGACCAGTCGAAGTTTTGCAAATTCCATCAGGATGTGGGTCATACAACCCGAGAATGCATCCAAGTTAAGGACCAAATAGAAAGGCTGGTCTGAGAAGGTCTATTGCAGGATTTCGTGGAGAAGGCCATAAACCTGAGGGCGACCTCTGGAAGGAACGACTCGTCAGGCCGAGACGTACAGGGCCGACCCAGGACCGATAGTGTGAACGCCCCGGAACCCCCGAATATCGTACACACGATACTTGGCGGGCCTGTAGCCGGGGACACATCGAGTGGGCGGCGATCCTACGTCAGAGAAGCCCGGCGGGTCGAACGGGGTGATTTCATGAATGTCTCCGAGCATATCAATAAGATATGCCGCCAAGAAGACATCCCGATCACCTTCACTGAGGAGGAAGCAGACCGGCTGATGCATCCTCACAACGCCTTGGTTTGCGAACTGCCTATCGCCAACAACGTTGTACGACGTGTTTTAATTGACAATGGCAGTTCGGCAGACATTCTCTTTAAGCAGGCGTTCGACAGACTGAAGATTAGCAATGCGCCTTTGGTCTCGGTCCGGACCCCACTTTTTGGCTTTGCGGGTGAGTGTGTCCGAGCAATCGGGAAGGTTAGTCTCCCGGTAACTTTTGGAGAAGGTGTTGCTAGGGTTACTCGGGTGGTCGACTTTTTGGTCGTCGATAAACCCTCTCAATATAACATAATCATCGGCCGACCGACACTCAACGGATTAAAAGCTGTGGTCTCAACATATCACCTGGCAATGAAGTTCCCAACCGACGGTGGCGTTGGAGTAATCCGCTCGTCCCAGGTGGATTCCCGGGCTTGCTATGCAAATGCAGTCCGGGCAGCCTCAGCCCAGCAGTAGGGAATTCTGGCCGTGCACGCAATCGACGAGATCGACCTCCCAACTGATCCGATGCCGAAGATGCTCGCGGACCTAGACCCTAGGTTTCCCGAGGAAGAACTAAGGGGCACCCTGGTCGAAGACTTAGTGCCGTTCTCCTTGGACCCCGAAAGGCCAGAACGCACAGTCCAACTCGGGTCTCAGTTACAACCTGAGATCCGGGCCGACCTGGAATCCCTTCTTTCCGAGTACCGCGACGTTTTTTGCATGGTCTCACGAAGACATGCCCGGCATAGATCCGAGCGTCATCAGCCATCGGCTTAACGTCCAACCTGGTCACAGGCCGGTGATACAAAGACGAAGAGCCTTCAACCCGGAGAGATATGCCGCGATAAATGATGAAGTCCAGAAACTATTGAAGGCTGGGTTCATTAGAGAGGTCAAATATCCAGAATGGTTGGCAAATGTCGTCCTCGTCAAAAAGGCGAACGGCAAGTGGCGGGTCTGCATCGATTATACCGATCTTAACAAAACCTGCCCCAAGGACTGCTTTCCGCTTCCTCGGATAGACCAGCTCGTTGACGCCACAGCCGGACACGAGCTCTTGAGCTTCATGGACGCGTACTCCGGATATAATCAGATAAGAATGGCCGAAGAGGACCAAATTAAAACCTCATTCGTTACTGACCAGGGTTTGTATTGTTACGTTGTGATGCCGTTTGGTCTTAAGAACGCCGGAGCTACCTACCAACGGCTCGTTAACAAAATGTTCGCTCGGCTGATCGGGAAAACTATGGAGGTCTACGTGGACGACATGTTAGTAAAATCTGTCCAAGCGATGGACCACATAGCCGACCTCCGAGCTAGCTTTGACATTCTCCGGGAGTATAGGATGAAACTTAACCCGGTAAAATGCGCTTTTGGTGTCGGCTCTGGTAAATTCCTCGGATTTTTGGTTAACCGACGAGGAATCAAGGTGAACCCGGCTAAGGCCCAGGCAATCATAGACATGCATTCTCCTCGGACTGTAAAAGACGTGCAAAGGCTTACCGGCATGGTGGCTACCCTGTCAAGATTTGTCTCTCGGGCTACCGACAAGTGTCACCCCTTTTTCAAGGCACTTAAGGGGAGGTTTGAGTGGAGCAGGGAGTGTGAGGACGCTTTCCAAGGCTTAAAAACTTACCTAGCCACACCCCCTCTCCTGTCCAAACCTTCGCCCGACGAGGTGTTAACCGCCTATTTGGCCGTCTCGCAGAAGGCTGTCAGCTCGGTACTAGTCCGTGACGAAAACGGGATCCAAAGGCCGGTTTACTATACCAGCCACGCGTTCCAAGGCGCCGAGGAGCGCTACTCATCATTGGAGAAGCTAGCCTTCGCATTAATGACATCAGCCCGGAAGCTGCGGCTGTATTACCAGGGCCATACCGTTAAGATCCCGACCAAGTTTCCTCTCCGACAAGTCCTACAGAGCCTGAAAATATCAGGTCGGATGGCCAAGTGGTCGGTCGAGTTGGGCCAATACGATATACATTTTGTGCCGAGAACGGCAATAAAGGCCCAATCCTGGCAGATTTCCTTGCCGAATTTACAGAAGCCGGGAAGGTTGCTCCTTCAGTTGAGAAATCACCCATGGAGGAGCCAGATATAGCTAGCTGCAGTGAACAAGGCCTCTCCTCGAAACTGAACTAGAAACTACACGTCGATGGCTCAACCTGCGTCGATGGGTCGGGGGCAGGCTTGATTTTAACAAGCCCCGACGGATATAAGGTCATTTATGCCCTTCGTTTCGACTTCAAAACCTCAAATAACGAAGCGGAATATGAAGCTCTGCTGGCCGGACTACGAATTGCCCGGGACCTCAGAGTTGATCAGCTGACTATCTATAGTGACTCAATGCTGGTGGTGCAGCAAGTCACAGGAGGATTCCAGGCCCGAGCAGAATCAATGGCGGCATATTTAAAAGAAGCGAAACGGTTGCTTGGACAATTCAAGTCCTACACTTTTAAGCAAATCCCCCGATCCGAGAACGTGGAAGCCGATGTCCTCGCTCGACTAGCCTCCGGGATAGGCAGAGTAGACCCGATATCCGTTCCTATTGAGAGACTCTCCGCACCAAGTATCAGTACGGAGGTCATGAGCCTGGCAGCTGAACCGCAATACACGTGGATGGACCCGATAATCCGGTACCTGACCTTAGCCGAATTACCCGATGACCGGGAAGAAGCACGTCGGATACGTAACAGCTCGGCCCGGTATTCAATGATTGGGCAAAAGCTATACCGACGCGGCTACTCAACGCCATACCTGAGATGTTTGGGTCCCCAGGAGGCCGAGTACTTAATGAAAGAGATTCATGAGGGCCTGTGTGGCAATCACTCGGGTGGACGTTCCTTGACCCAAAAATGCCTGCGGCAGGGTTACTACTGGCCTAGTATGCAGCAAGACTGCGTGAGCTTTGCACGAAAATGCCTCAAATGCCAACAATTTGCTCGGATGCTAGGTTCTTACGCCGAGCCTTTAAATCCGATGACTTCAGCATGGCCATTTGCAAAATGGGCCATCGACTTGATCGGACCACTCCCTCCGGCTCGTTCGCAATTCAGATATTGTGTCGTCGCCATCGACTATCTGACAAAATGGATCGAAGTCGAGCCTTGCACCAACATGACTGAAGCTAAGTGCACCAACTTCGTATGGAAAAATATCGTCTGTCGGTTCGGAATCCCGCACACTATCGTGACCGACAATGCTAAGCAGTTTGACTCCTCGGGTTTACGGCATTTGTGTGAGAAGCTCGGCATTAAGAAAGTCTTCTCTTCTCCGAGCTATCCACAGAGTAACGGCCAAGTGGAGGCCGTAAACAAGACAATTAAAGACAATCTGAAGAAGAAGCTCGAAAGGCTCAAGGGTGCGTGGATCGACGAACTGCCCCAAGTGCTCTGGGCATACCGAACAACCGCGCGAACTGCCACTGCCGAGACACCGTTCTCCCTGGTCTATGGGGCAGAGGCCGTCATCCCAGCCGAGGTTGGATTGCCGACCTTAAGGGTTGAGCAATACGAAGAGAAACTTAATGAAAAGTTCATGATGACTGAGCTCGATCTACTTGAAGAAAAAAGGAACCGAGCATCCATCCGTAACGCAGCCCGGAATCAGGTTGTAGCCCGGTATTACAACAAACGGGTCCAGCCGATGAGCTTTAAGGTTGGTGACTTAGTAATGAAGAAAGTCACGGTTCAGCAACCCGGTCTCGAGTCCTTTGGTCCGAAGTGGGAAGGACCTTTTAAAGTCGAAGGTGTCGTGCGAGCAGGCACCTACAAGCTAGTCGATTTGGAGGGGAATCAGCTCGGTCATCCTTGGAATGCCGAGCTGTTAAAAAAATTTTATTCCTGAAAAAAAAAAAAAAAAAAAAACAGGAAATCAGAGCCAGATTCCTTTTTTGACCTCTGGCCACAATTCTTTTGTAACTAGACCTGCTGAGCAGGACTGAAAAAGTCAATGTAAATATTACATTCATGGAACACAACTTCCCTAATCTCATTCCGCCTGAGCAATGTTTTTAAGGGAAGTGTTAGGCCAAGACGCCGGAACCCCAGCTCGGAAGACAGGATGTTGACTCCCAGCCAAGGGCGTCATCCTCGTCAAACTGGACAGGGGGGCTAGTCAATATATGTATCATGTCTGTCATGCAGACACCCTTAAGTTGTTCGGCACATTTATGTGCCCGATCAGTCCTATACTTGTAAAGTTTCTTTCAAACTTCCACAAGTCTACGGGGGGCGACAGGGTAAGGGCAGCTGTACGCCGTTTACATCCTGTCCGACCGAGACCAGAAACCTAAACTTGCTTGGATAACTAAGCAGACGTGGATAACTACTCGGAACGACCGAGAACTGAAGTCTTCGGATCAACTGAGGACAGAGGTACTGGAATTAACCGAAAACAATCGCACCATTCACCTCTGCTCGGTCAATTGTCCCCCAGCCTGGGAATCTACCCGAGAAGTATCTAACCTTAAATGTTACGTGGGATGTAAAAAAAACTACTACACGTAAGCTAAAGTGGATACAAAACGGGAAAATATAAATCGTTTAAATTTCTTTATTAAGGAGGTACAAGAAAGTCGGGCACCTCCTAAGCCCAATCACAAAAAGCGAGAAACAGAGGATCAATCGGCCCAAGTCTCATCACCAGCTTGAGTCTCGTCCCCGGCCGCGCTGTCGTCTTGACCGCCCTCGGCAGCTTGCACATCCCCGCCGTCGTCACCATCTACAACGACGACCTCCTCAACATCCCGTTGTTGCTCGGCCTCACCCTGGTCCGGCTCGGCAATAACCGACCATTCGAATGCAGCGGCCTCGGGATGCTTCTCTATCAGATGGTCGCGGAGATCCACCATTCCATCGAAGTAGAGATCGGTGTACTCGGGGGACGTCTCGAACTCCTCGACCGCAGCGGCCAGCTGATCCGGAAGCCCGGCCACAAATCGGTGATGCTCAGCTTGTAGAGTTGCCAGTCGTTCCTCCAGCCGGGTGGCTTTCTCCTCCTGTCGAGCGGCTATCTCCTCCTGCCGAGCAGCCTTATCCTCTGCCTCCTTTAGCCGCCTCAACATGTCCTCGGCCTCAGACTTTGCCTTCTGAGCCTCCTCTTTGGCCCGACCTAATTCATCCTTCGTGTCTTTGAGCTCTCTGTCGGAGTCCAACTTCAGGAGGAGGGTCTTCTTGTGCCTTTCTTGCTCCTTGTGGATCTCCCTCACCCCGATGGAGTGCGCCATGTGCACAACGGCGCTCAGCTGTGAAAAGTACCAAGGGATAAGTTCTCGGCAACATTATAGAAAGTCCCTGCAACCATTAGTCGACTTGGATACTTACTAAGGCTGCCGTTCGGAGTGCCAGGTTGCACAAATCGGGGAAGTCCTCACCCCGAATCTCCATAAAGAAGTCATTCGAGGGAGCCACGTCCCCGATGCGTTCAAGGAGCATCCCGCGGTAGTTCGGGCGCCTTCTTTGTTGATTCTCGGAAGAACCTCTGGATGCCTCGTCTACTCGGCCGACCTCTGACGAGGTCCTTATTGGCGGTGGCGGTGGAGCTTGGACTGATGTGGAGGTCTGCCCGGTACGTGTCGGGGGCTCGGGTGCTGGCGTCCGCTTATGCTTCTTGCTGGCCTCGGCGGCCTTACCCTTGCCCTTCCTCTGTGTTGTCATCTGGGCAAGCCTACCAGAGCGGGAGCTCGGTGCGGTCATTTCTGTACAAAGAAAATCCAAGTTAAGCAAAGGACGAAATAAAAGAGGACGGCGACTATAAATAAAGTTCTGGGCTGACCTCCGATCCGGAGTTGGCCCGACGGGTACAGGAGCCTAATCACGCCCTCGAGGTTCTCGTCGGCTACAGGTGGCCCCGCACCGAGGGAGCCACTGGACGAGTCCTCGGTACTGGACAATGAAGGCTCCCTCGTCGGCCACCCGGACCGGGAAGTGCTTGGCCCTGGAAGATCCGCATCACCCATATGGGCAACAGTAACCTGCCCGGTTTCCCGGGCAGGACGCCTAGCTCGGGGAAGACTGCTAGATTCTCCGAACCAACCGTATCTGGACAAGGTGTCCTTTCTCAGAAGAAAGGACTGTTGTCTGGACGACTCGGGCTTTTCGAACAGCTCGTCCACGGCCTCTATCACATGGCTCGGTGCCCAAGGGCGCTTAATCCAGACGTGCCCCAGCTCGAATGACCCCGGCACTTGCTCATCCTCGGGGACAACTTCACCGGCTCGGGCTAAAAAGTTCCCCCCGACGTAAAACCATTCGTACTTCCACAGCTTGTCCGAGTCGGGGTTGCCCAGAATGAAGTCCTTTCTGAAGCCGGTGAAGTAGTACCAACCGGACTGCCGAGGAAGCTTCTTCATCTTGAATACTTGCTTGAAGGCCTCCAACGGCATCTCAGTACTCCGGTGGTACTTCCACAAAATATACATCCCGATCAGCGACCTGTAGCTGTTCGGGTTTAATTGTGCCGGGCACACATTAAAGTCATTAAGCGCCCGGCGGAGGAAACGGTGCAGTGGCAGACGCAGCCCGGCCTTGAAGAACTCGGCGTAAAGGGTGATAAACCCCTCCGGCGCCTCTAAAGGTGAATCCCTCTCGCCGGGAACGACGAGATCCACATCGGCCGGAATACCATATTCGACGCGTAGTGTCCCTAACCGCGACTCTGTAATCGCGCTCGTATATCCTGCCGCTGAGGTTTGCCCAGGACGGCTTATCCGATACGCTGTGACGCCCCGTACGCGGGTGGCCTGGACCTCCTGCTCCATCTCCGGCTATTCTGCCCCTGCCTCCTCGGCCGCATGCTCCTCATCGGAGGCATCAACCGTAATCACGCCTGCAACTTGGACGGGGGCCTCGGCATTCCGACCAGAGGTGCTCGGAGCATCCTCCTGGGTTTGAAACTCGGTCCTCTCCCTTGGAAAAACTTGGGAATGGCCCGCTGTTGCCGCCCCAGTGTAAGGGTCTTGCTCCCTGGACGGCCTGATAAGTTTGTGCCCGCCCAGCAAATCTAAAAATTCTTGCTCGGGCACGGTCTGGGAATCGACCCTTAGGATCTGCTCCAGCCGCCTGGCCCCTTCCCGTCTTTGGGACGCCACCTCGGCGTCAGATTGAGTCGAAGAAGAGCTACTGCTCTCCCCGCTGCTTTCCGACCATGAAGCCTCTACGTTTTGCGAGTCGGACAAATCACTCATTTTCACTCGGGAATTACCTGCTCGGGTTCTTGGTTGCTCGGTTGATATAATCCTCGGCTAGTACTTGAGCTCGGCAGCTAAAATTTCTCGTTCGTAAATTTCTGAAAATGAAGTGCAAATTGCGGAGGGGAGGGGCCCTATTTATAGCCACTTTAAGCGGGAAGTTCGAGCGCGAAAACCCAAATGGCGCAATTAATACGCCTGACAGCCACACAGACGGCTGCGACGCGACACGCGTCCCCCGTCTGATCCGCGCGTCTTTTCACCTCACCCCGATTCTAAGTGTCGCTTAGTCTTCTTCCTTTGAGCCGACCTCACCCACTCGGCATAGTCCACCCGGTCGAACACCGACCAGGTGCACTGGGGGGCTAATGTTGAGGGTAGCTCGGCACTCCCACCGAGGATATTAACTTTGGTGGTCGGCAAATAAGTTCGGCAGAAATGGCTACCGCCCGACCCGACGAATTATGCTTCTTCCCGGGGAGCCTTCCATTGATCTGAGGGCACGCCCCCAAGAAGGCTGCCACCTCGGGGGATGAACTGTAGCTCGGGCCGGGCCACGCTATTCATCATAACACGTCACTACCCATCCTTGTTGGCCAACACCAGGCAGGCGTGCTGCCGTCCGATAGAGTCCAATCCATTGGACTATGGACGCGACACTTGTCACCTATTGCTTGATACACTTTGATGTGACACCTGGGTAATGGGAAAAACCCATCTTGCACCCGATCCAACTGGTGGCCTATAAATAGGATGCATTTATGACGTTTTAGAGAGAGAGACCTCTTCTCATTTAATCAGCTGCCGACCTCTATCGAACAGTTCTTGCCTTGAGCATCGGAGAGTCCTTGTCTATTGGCTAACCCCATTTCTCCGAATCATCCCTCTCGCAGGTACTCAATCCCGACTAGGGGCAAGCTTAAGAGGAGGTCAGAAGGTGTTCAGTCACACTTGGGTGTTGATCCGACGCCGGACAGCGGTAAGCATCAACAATATATATCTTTTTATTTTAACTTTCTAATAGGTGGCATGGAAATTGAATTGAAACTGATTGAGTGTTTGAAAAGTATGGTTATAATCAATAGTAAACACCGTTTTTTGTTGAAAATACCATAGTATATAAAAGTTTTTTATTGTTTATTGGTTCTAGCCAACAATCAAACACCTTACGAGAGTTAGAATTGAAAACATTATAGTATACAAGAGAAAATGTTGTTGAAATACCAACCGAGCCTTCTAAACAGTATCTTATAGGGTATTTGAGAAGGGTAGTTAAAATCATAGTTGTAGTTCAAATTATTATAATATATGAGAGCTTTATACTATTTGATAATCACAATCATTGTTCTCATCATAATTGCTAAACACCCTGTAAATTTTAAAAATGACGAATATAATAAAGTGAATTGCGCTTCTTTGTTATATATTTGTATTCATAAAATGCTATATTTTACACGTTCGAAAATTAATACAACTCATTGCTGCACGCACATCAACGGTTGCTATAGAAAAACTTGGGATGTGTTGTGAACGACATACTCAAACAACGGATTTCTTCCTTAAAAAAAAAAAAAACAACGGATTTCTACTTTTGCAGACGTTTAACTATTCATGCAGCTAGAAAAAAGGCAAATAACAGCAGGAAATCCAAACTTTATAGTTAATAATTAGTTCCTCCTCATTAGATTCCCATTGATCAACTTTGATTATAGATCTCCAAGGCAAGTATTATTTTCTTCTATAACTAATCATCGAAAAATAAACATTAACAAATTTCCACCAGGAAAGAAGGGGGGAACATCTATGATCTGTCTTTTGAAAACGTATAACGTAGCATGAGCAAATGATTTGTTGCATTCCATAGAAACCCTTAAAATAATCAATTCGTTCGTTATTTGTTACAAAAAGACTAATATACCCTCCTAAAGCTCCCCCATTGCATTTCACCACACATCAATTTGGCACCTTCGTCCGGGAAACCCCCCACCCCCCCCCCCCCCCCCCCCCCCCCCCCCCTTCCTTTTCTTTTCTTTTTTTTTAAATAATGGACGGGCAAGTTACTCTCTAATATTCATCCCAAAAAATATATATATATATATTTTAATATTTTCATTTTGACAAATTATTATGCTAGAGTTAAAGTTTAAATGTTTAATTTCGAGAAATTATTTCTTAATTTTGATAAAGCGGTGCAAAGTGCTTCAATCATCCACATGCATAAATTCCTTGAAGAAAGTGTAATTTAAAGTGGCCATTAGAGCACATTATACCGCATGCATAAAGTTATTTTTTGTTTTAAAAATTTCATACATAAATATTGAACCACTCCGTATTAAATTATTAAATTTAGAATAATTTATTATAATTAAAAATTCAAAGAGTAACTTATTCATATCCATGAGGAAGAGGAAAAATAACTAAATAAAACAAAAACAATATTTATAATAGTGAAGGCAATTTTATCTTCTCGGTAAAATATAGGTGTTTTAGACGTCGTATTAACTTTTTAAATGTTCTAAATTGCAACTAGAAGCAGTTGTATTACGTGTGCTATAAACTTTAACGCAAACAATCGCATATCAAATAATTAAAATCATAATCTAGTGCACGGATTCGAAATAATATGGTTTAAAACTTTATGGTTTGAGCAATGGATTCTAAACTTTGTAATTTAAATGATAATTTTAAACTAGCGTTTGAAATACAAAGGTTTAAAACGAGAACCGGTGTTTAAAAAACTATGGTTTATGAAGAAAAATGAGAATGATAATGATTTTACTATAGAAAACGGTTCAAAATAGCCTAAACTTGAGGGAGTAAAGTTTCAATTTTAAATGTTTTGATCGATTTAAAACCATCTCCATGATTTAAAAACCTATTCAGTTATTACTCCATCAAACGACAGTTTAAACTGTTTCTATGCTTTAAAGGGCCCATTTGACATTACTTTTAAATGTTACTTTTAGTTTTTGTAGCTGCTTCAAGCAGTTTTAGGTGTTTAGTAAATCCTACTTCTGAAAAGTTGCTTTTAAAAACTGCTATGCAGCAAGAAAAGTAGAGAAGCAAGCCATGGATTGCTTTTTCACAGCAATTTCTGCGTATATAATTTAAGACTACTAAACTAACATTAATAATGATAAATAATTCTCAATCTATATATTTTTATTTATTAAATTAAAAGCAATCAAATGACATATATTTTTTTAAACAAAATGTATTATTGTTCGTTCTTAAAAAAAATCTTAGTGTTAAAAAAAAACAAAGCCTATTAGAAATAAATTAGATAAGAATTTGAATAATAAAAGTAATTTCTTTAAATAAAAATGTATTACATAATAAAAATAAAATTTCATTTTTAACATTTTAATGTATAAATATCACATATTTAACTTTAAAATTAAAATTAGTTTCAAATCGGAGGTATGAATATGCTTAGTAAAATTTACCTATTTTTGTCATTATACATCTTCAAAGTAATTTTATACACAGTTCAATAAACACCTACAATTTCACTCTTGATTCTCAGAGCAACTTTTAAAAAAATTTACCAAACGCTTATGTTTTTAGTCAACAGAATACACTAATATCAAACTGACCCAAAACCACATTTATAGGATATTTGACAAAATAATTAAAACTTTTTTACTACAATATATAAAAATTTTATAATATAATATTTTTTTATTATTATTATAACATATAAAAATTATATGCTATTTATAACTAAAAATGTTTTAAACTATAGTTCCACCATGTTATAGTTTAAAACCTTTACGACACATAAAACCCCCAGTTTCAAAGCAAAGCATAAGAGAGGGGGAGAGAGAAATCGTGGAATGGTCGAAATCAGCCAAAGGAGCGAAGCCGGAAAATAAGGGGAGAGAGAGGGGGAAGCCTGCGAGGGGTCACTGTCTCTGCCAACTTCAGCTTTGAGGTTCCACAGTCCTCCTCACCTTCATTTTCTCTCAAGCCAAACATACAGTTCTTCTCTGCACCGCATTAAATGCGGGCTTCTCCTCCTTCATCACCTCCCGCCCCATTCTCTCCATTTCTTCTCCTCCACCTCTTCTTCTCAGGTCTCTTCTCTCTCTCTCCATACTTTCAAGCTCTCCGCTTTTCTTTTTTTTTTTTCGTTTTCTTCTCTCTCTGTTTTTTCTCTTTAGATTCCGGTTGAATTCTTAATTTCACGAATTTTCTTTTCACAGATTTGAACGTGTTGTTGTGATTCACCTCGGTTTTGATCCGTTTCCGACCGAGCTCCTCCTCGCAGATTTCGAAATTCACGTTAGTTTCTCAAACTCGAGTTCAATTTCGAAATCGGAGATCGCGAGTAACTTCCGTCTCTCGGAGTTCTCGAAACTAGTATTGCGACGGAAGAAGCTTTCGTGGAGTGAAAACGGTGTCGCTGTGTCTGCAGCGAGGGATTGCGTAGGGCTTTTTTTCTTTCTTTCTTGCTTTTGTTAATGGAGGCGAGGATGAAGAAGTACCGGCAAGTGAGCCCGGAGAGGGCCAAAGTGTGGACGGAGAAGTCGCGGAAGTATCAGCTGAACCGCAAGGTTCCTGTGGTTTACTACCTTTGCCGGAATCGCCAGCTCGAGCACCCTCATTTTATGGAGGTCCCTCTCTCCTCTCCCGACGGTCTCTATCTAAGAGGTGAATCGCAGTTCTGGAGTCTAGAATCTTCTGTTTCATCGAAAGTTCGTTTTTTGGGAAATTTTTTTTTTTGATTTTTGAGGAATTTTATGTGTTCTTCACAGATGTGATTGAGAGACTTAATGTTCTGCGAGGCAGAGGCATGGCTTCCATGTACGCATGGTCTTCTAAAAGGTGAAAAATTCTTGTATTCTTTCTCAGTCAGAATATCTTCAGACTTTGTGCTTTTTATTTTTTTCTTTTGTCGATAGGAAAACTGGAAATTGGTCGTTTCCTGACAGTTAAGCAGAGATTTTTGTTTAGTTCTTCTACAATTTTTTGTCTTTTAATGAATGCAGGAGCTATAAAAATGGGTTTGTTTGGCATGATCTCTGTGAAGATGACCTAATTCACCCCGCCCATGGCAATGAGTACGTTCTCAAAGGCTCTGAGCTCTTTGAAGAATCTAATTCAGGTATATAATTGTAAATGTAATTCATTCCACATTGCAATAGAATATAGCTAAAGTTTTCTGCGTCACTGAGTAATTAAATCTGAAACTATGATATGCTCTCTCGCCAGATCGATTCAGCCCCGTTGTGAACGTGAAAACTCAGAGCTTGAAACAGTTACCAGAACCTACCTCTTCTAGAAGCCAAGATGATTCCTCGTCCTCACCTAGTCTAAACGGGAAAGAAATAAAGAACTCTCGTGACGATGAGCTCTCTCCTCCAGTTGAGCGGCCAGGGTCTTCTGGTATATCTCCGGAGTCTACAGTTGGAAAGAATTCTTCCTGGGCCAATTCTCTGAGCTTAACTGAGTATAAAATTTACAAAACTGATGGTTTAGCAGACGCTTCGACGCAGACAGAGGACAATGTGGGTAGATCAAAAGTACGGGAAACTTGTACTAGAGGTGTTTCAACAGATGATGGAACATTAAATGAGCCCAATTGTGGCGAGAATTATCGAAATCGGCTTCTGCAGGGCAAGGAGAACCCTGAGATCTGCAGTGATTTCGTTTCCCCTCCATCCACCTCTAGTGCCTCTTCATCTGGTGGGAAGACTGAAACTTTAGAGTCCCTGATCAGGGCTGATACTAGTAAGATCAATAGTTTTAGAATTCTTGAAGAAGAAGGTATTCAAATGCCGAATCACGCTAGGCTCAAGGCCACAAATGTTTTGATGCAACTTATATCATGCGGTTCAATATCCGTTAAGGATCACAGTTTTGGCCTAATTCCTACCTACAAACCCAGGTTTTTGCATTCAAAGTTTTCATCACCGTTCTTCTCTACTTCGATGATGATGGGGGAACTTGACTGCCTGTCTGAAAATCCAAAGTTCACGGGTTTGAGATTGGAAGATAAAGAATACTTCAGTGGGAGCTTAATTGAGACTAAACTGCTTAAAGAAGATGGACATACTGCTCTAAAGCGTTCTTCGTCCTATAATGCAGACAAGTCAGTTTTCCTCCTCAATGTTTCTGTTTAAAATTCGCTGGACTCTTTTTGTTTGTCTTTAAACTTTATTGGCATTCCAAGTATGAAGAAATTATTCAGGTTCATTCAGTGACGTTGTAGTAACCCAAGTTAAGTTGGTGATTTGTAAAAATATTAGGCTGTATTAGATGAAAGTAAGAAAACACTTGTCCCAATCAAATAATTAGATGCCTATTTTAGAATTTTCTGCATGATCAAAATCTGGTATGACATTTAGCAGATTTGAACATGGTGCGTCTTTCCTAGTGAATAGCAAACGGTGCCCGGCTATGGGCCTTCTGAAGGTTCAAACTTGTGTCTAAACGGTTTGGGGTTGGCTCCTCATAAGTGTCCTTTTGCATGATGACTGCTAAGCTCCTGCTGATAGATGAAGCTTGATTGCTTACTAAGCCTCGTTTGATGGAGGCAATGGCCAGTTTGTTAAGCCTTGTCAACGGCCAAGTTGAAGTGGTTTAAACAGATTTTAGACTAGAAGAGACATAGCCTTTAGAAACTTGTAGTAAAAGGAATTTGAAGTTTTCTTGATTTACTTGCATATCTTGAAGTTCACTTGCGCATACTATTCGTAAACATTAAAATGTTCGTGTCTGTCTATCAGTACTAATAATGGACTTTATTCTTGATTATGATTCATATGCTACGTGCTGACCCTGCAGGACTTGTAAGCAGTTGGATTCATTTGACGACAAGGCAGAGTCCACGTCAGGGCGTTCAAAGTGCATCCCAAGATCAATCAAGGCTTCATTAACAAAGCAACCACGTAGTGATTCTATGAGATCCCCTGCTTCTGATAGGCCAAGAAACTCTTCTGATGGAGTTGATGGCTCAAAGACCACAACAAGTGTATTGACCGGTACTAGCAAAAGAATCACAGATACTTCCTCGGCTAAAAATGAATCAAAGAGGCTAGATTCTTTTAGAGAGGAGGAGAAGGTGATCAAAATTGAAGAAAGTTAAGTATTGACTCCTCACTTTGACATTAATGATCAAAATTATCAGGACATTTCCAATTTTTGTTGTCCGCAATAAATGACATTGCATTAATTTTCTCTAACAGGCTTGCTTCAGGAGCTAGGGTTATAATCCAGTCCAAAGCACCTTGCCACACGACTGCGGTTGGTAGCTCATAGAAACCTGAAGATACCAAGTAATGGGTAAATCATTTAAGACGCTCTCTACACAACTAGAATTTCACATTTGAATTTCAAATGATGACAAATTTTGTGGGCTTGTACGTGTAATGATTTCTGTAAATCTGGCAGTTAAAAAAAGAACAGAGCAAATCACTTATTTGCAAAAGTGCGATGATGCCTTGATGGCTTAACGTGGTCCTGGTGGACCGACTCCTGGCCTGAGATAAGGAGTTGGCTTTTTTGGGTTGGATTGTCAATGGGGATTGTACTTTTTCTCTAGCTACAGTTAAAAGATCCATCTTTTTTGGCCCCCTCTAAATTTCCTGCTCTTTTTTCCTCTAAAAATCACTAATCTCCTTTCTATTTGGAGCTATCTCTGGACTTTGATACAAATCCCTGTTGGTGGTAAACTGGTAGTATGTTTTTCTGTACGTTAGACCTATTGAAATCACAATAAAATAAAAAGTATACACAACCAATAGAATTTGATACTAACTTAACAGTTAAAAACATAACTCTATTGGTGAGGGGTGTGTGTGTGTCTTTTTCCATCCACGATGCTTGAAACTGCCAGAGAGTGGTGGCCCAGGCGGTCCCGCATGGATGGTGTAAATGCCAAAGATTCTTTTTAGGTCTGGCCTTTTTTTTTTTTTTCAAATTTCAGATTTTTTTTTTATGGAATTCAAATTTTTGATGTGTCTCATAGAAATTCAGCATTCTCATAGGATTCCCATCGAACCATGTTGTAAATTTAATTGCAGGCTCAGGAGGCTTTTATTCCTGCAATTTTGACTCTTCATTCAAAAAGTTGTTTTTTGACTCTCAATTATTAAAGCAAAAAGGTTGTTTTTAAAAAAGTCAAAGCAACCTCCTTGGTTATGGCATACGACTCAGTAAGTGGAGAAGTTAATTTGTCGCCTATTTCTTTATTTGATGAAAACCTTGCTTCTTGTATATATAATACAGTACCAGCAGATGTCCTTGTCGCTTTGCATGTGCAACAAAGGGGAAATTTTTTTTACGGGATTTAGCTATTGGTGAAAATCATTGATGAAAACTTTTTTACTATAACTTATGAGAGTTTTATATTGTAGCAATTTTTTTTTTTTTAATGTAATATGTAAGAGTTTTATATTATTTATAACTGAGTGTGGTTTACACCACCCTTAACTAAACACTAGAGTTGTTGGATTGTTTATTGGCTGTTACAGAATAAGCCCAATTTGCTTTAATTTATTATTGTTTTTTTTGGTTCTGATTATTTTACACCTTTTGACAAACAAGATCGTCGTTTGAGGAGAAGCAGTTGCCGAGGCAAGGGGGCATGGTTTGCAAAAAAGTTCTCGTCACGTGTAAGACATTTTTGATGTGGTGCTCGGGTTTTAGGCCTTTTGGAAGTTTTAGAATTTAGAGAGAGAAAGAGAAGGCAGGGGTTGGTGGGGGAATAAATTGAGCTGTCTGAAAGCTTTTTCCTCTGGAGCTGTGCTTCTGTTCTTTTTCCCACTTTTTTTGCTCTTGTTTGGGCAAAGTAGTCCTTGAGGATCGATAAACTACTTGCTTGCTTGTACAGTTATACACACACGACCTCTCACTAACGTGGTGTTTGCTTATACTAGTTTAAATCAAAATTTTTTGTTGTTATAATATAAAAGTTTTACATGTCAAGAAAAAAATATACTACAGTATAAAACTCACATGTTACAGTGTGTTTCAATTAGCTCTCAACAGCGGTAATAAAAAATAAAAAGATTGATATAATGTTAAAGCTTTCATATGTTGTAATTCTAATAAGCTATTTGGAAAAAGGTTGAAAACAACAATTTTAATTTGAAAACTGTAATATGTGAGAGTTTCACATTATAACTTTTTTTTATTATAACATGTGAAAGCTTTACATTGTTAAATGTTGTAACTGATTGTTAGAATCGCTTTTCTATAAGGCTCATAAACTTAAAAGTTTAATACTAATTAACTTGTCAAATAGGCTATAGTTCTCTCTATTTCCTTTTCTTCTTTTGTGAATTAGAGTAAAAGATACCGCTCTCTCTTAACCGATAATGTACATTTTTAAACCATCGAATTTAATTTAATTCTATTTTTAATTTTTAAATTTTCTTGGGATTCTTATGGTGAAGAAAACATGTTTGCTCAACCGGTGATGCATGGGTGTTTTAGTTGTCTGATAAATTTTTTAACGGTATAATCTATGACTAAAAGCAGTTGTGTATCACGTGCTGTAAGTTTTTAACGTGAACAATCACAGATCAAAACGTTAAAATTTTAATATGATGATTTAAAACCTTATGCTCCACTGATGGAGCAAAATTACATTCTCTATTACAAGAACTTTTTTTTTTTGTTTGCACATGTAATAGTTAAGAGATACATGCTTATCGGTATGTTATTTTTTTTTGGGCATGTATTGAAGAAATTGCTATAAAAAACATACACAAACTTAGAGCTCACTCAAAGGTAAATAAAGGTGGAGTAGAGGAAAGAGAGAATGTAGAACAAGGCGAGTACGTATCTTATCATTGTTGTGGTCCAACATCCACCTATGTAATACATAATGATGGCGATGCGTATACTTCGTTTGTCTGTTCGCTTCCAGTCGAGCGGCTTTGCGTCTAGCCATGTCCATTGTCATAATCTGTCACTGTCTTTTGTTGTCAAACATGTGCACAACTTGGAGGTGGATCTCTTATCTTTTTTGGAGCGAGCATAATTAGATAATGTGATAACAAAAATATATGATGAATTATTATTTTTTTGTTCTTTTACTGCATAAAGAGACAACTCTCTTCTTTTCTAATGTGATTCTATTTTTTCACCTCCTTTACTTTCCTAATCATCATATTCTTTTTATATTTATGCATCTATAGCCGCCTGATAGCACATTTATATGCGGTGTCATAAGATTATGCAACTGCCAATATTTGAAAACTCTATACCAAAATTGATGCAAATTATCAAATGTGAGTTAGCACATCTTTGCTGCTTTCTTCTTGCAACTCATCAATTTTCCAATCTACATTGATGTTGAGGTTGGAGACTAAGTTACATGGTCAAAGTTTTGCTTTTTGGAATACTTTTGACCGTCTGGTGCTTCAGTTAGAATTGAAGTTTTAATTTTAAAAACTGCACTACGTGAAAGCTTTACACGATAACAATTTTTTGTTTTTAATTGATGAGAGTTTTATACTATACTCAGTTAAAATTGAAGTGCCAAACAATTTGTGTGTAAAGAAGTTAGCCTACAAGTTACCATATATTCAGTATTATTCTAATTGATTATGTTTCCTTTATTAGCTAGGATTAGTTGTCTGATTAATTCTGATAAATTGTAATTGATTGTACGGATGTATTTTGTATTTATACCCTTGAGATATATGAAATTATTCAGTTCAGCCAAATTATCAATTAAAGAGAAAGGATTCATTGAAATGAGGGAATTTTTCAGCATTCCAAAGAATTTACCAATTTTTTTTTTCGCCTTGACAGATAAAATAATACAAACAAAAACCTCATTGTGACCAAGTCAAACTCTTCATTTTTTTAGTCGTCAAATTGGAACCACTATGTTGCTTCATTTAGACACCCTTTATGTTTGGAAACTCTGCTTCCCACCCTACAGCGCACATCTCCATTATAAAAATACAGACACCAATTGTATGTTATTTCAGCAACTTTAATAATTTTGTGATCTACCGTACTCTATATTCCCTGCACTAAATGTCTATAATATAGACACACAAAAGCATATGTGCTTCAACTATACCTACATTTGTCCCTTCCATTTTAATGTACCTAACTTGCAGCAAAATTTAGCTTGTCGCCTTCTTCTCATCTAACAATTAGCAAGCTGATACGCCTGTCGTGAATTCTGTCTCTCACATGCTTGTCAGGGATAAACTTTGGCCTTTCCTTTGTCTGTTTCATCCTTGGTAGTTTTTGTTATTGTACTCT
This sequence comes from Artocarpus heterophyllus, assembly GCA_025403435.1. Taxonomy (NCBI): domain Eukaryota; kingdom Viridiplantae; phylum Streptophyta; class Magnoliopsida; order Rosales; family Moraceae; genus Artocarpus; species Artocarpus heterophyllus. The sequence continues at coordinate 81,406 of JAJQZP010000105.1, read as the reverse complement.
CTTCTTAGCATATATCTTATGTTTATTAGTCTTTTTTTGTCTGATTATTTTTTTAGCCTTTGGTTTTGGCAGACTATTTAATAAAAGAACCCAGTTAGTACACATCATTGCCTTGTTGTTTCCAAGAAAATAGAAAAGATAAATATTTAAGCATTATGTACTTTTATGTTATATACATGTGTGATCTCTTGTCTGTATGCAAAATAGAAGATGCAACAGGATTAAGATAGCACCTACTTATTCCTCCCTAATAAATTTATCCTATAAAAACATTGGCCATATCTCTTTACTTTGTTTAAAAGTTAATTAATAAGATAGCTGTTGAATAAATAAATGCAACAACAACATTGTTTAGAAACTTTATTTCACCAATCAATATTGGATATTATTAAGGCCATATACTAGGCGCCGGTTGTGTGGAAAAAAATTCTTGGTATTAGTTAAGCAAGCATTTTTGGTCTTTGTCTTGAAATACAAACTTCTCTGATATTCCTCCTAGACTAATCTCTCCATGTTTAACTTCTTCAAAATTTTGGATTTTGCAATGGCTTCCTAACTTCCTTACCAAACAAGTCATTTGGTCCTTCTTGTGAGAGTAGTTTTTCTAATAGATCCTATTCTTTGCCATTCCAGTCCATTCTGGTCTTCACGATCTCATGGCACTTCAACCACGGTTCCTGGCCAGTTTGAGGCGTTGTTACCTCCAATTGCCTTCTCACATTCTTCTTCATGTCATTACATAGTGGAGTTTAATAAATGGGGCTTGGTAACTAACTGTAAAATATTGATGATTTAGTATATACTATACTTGTTTCTAAGAACCTCTGTACTTAAAAGGACTTCCTTATACATAGATTTCAGCGACGAATTCCAGAGTAGCTTTTTTGATGACGAGCTATTGCCTTTGGCAAAGAAGGGTTAGTTCACTTCTAAAATGCAGTTTCCATCAATGGTCATCTCACCATCTCAACCACATTTGTGGGGCATGAGGCAGTTGGAGCTCCTCGTGTTTGTCTAGTGTTGTAGGACTTGCAGTTAAGGCATTTGTGTGCCACAATGTGGAACTGGACCTCACATTTGGCCCCGCAATCGTTGCAGAGTATCCATGTAACACCCGCCTATTTTATATAACGGACCACGTTAAGTTAGTAACGCTATTAAGGAATGTTATTAATAAATAACGTTATATGATATGATATGTGATGTGCATATTACTAACTTTTTATGTCAAGATTTGTGACAGGTGACGACCACATGGAATCGTTGTGCTCTAGTGTTCATGTGAAATTATAAATATATGATTATTTATGATGCAATGATGTGTGAATGTTTTATGTTATGGCATTTAATGACAGATCGGCAGGCCGAAGAGGGAAAATCGGCAGGCCGAACAAGGCTGACAAACAGTCAGCAGAAATCTCTCCAGAGTTATGACTGAGTTAATTACGTTAATTGGGTGAATTAATGTGATTAATTGGCATAATAATGGAATGTTTTTATCAGTTAAGGAAATTAAAGGAATAGATTTGTTTTATATTAAGAGGTTTCCTATTTTTAGAAGGTAAGTTAAGGTAAGATTGATGATGTTTGACCTTCCTTTTCTATTCTCCTCCTTTCCCACGCCAATCACCTTCTTCATAGTCAGAAATTTCTGACTTAATGAAGAGTAATGACTCTTTATTATACACATTATGTTAAAAAAAAAATTTACGCTCTTTCCTCAAATAATTTTTCTCGGTTCTGAGACGTTCTCTCATTATTTTCTTTTCCTCCTCTCACGCCTCACGTCACGCCCCCAACAGTCAGAATTTTTCTGACTTAATGAAGGGAATTGAATTCCCATCAATGGTGTTTATTGCGTTAAAAATTTTAACGTTTCCTTTTTCATTATTTTCTCTCCTTCACACGTTTTGCCTCTCAAAAATTTCTGAGACATTCTTTCACTTCTCTTCCTCTTCTCTTCCTCACGAAATTTCTTTCTCTCTTCCACGGAAATTTTCTGAGCATATTGTAAAAAAAAAAAGAAGAGAGAAGTCTTGTTTCGTTGATCGAATTCAAGAATTTCGAGAAGAAACTTCAAGGTATGAATTCAGTTTTTTTTTGGTAAATGTAAAAAGATGTTCTCCTCTTCAAATTTCGTCTACAATGTCTTCTTTAGGTATTGTATTTTGTTATGTGTGATGTCTCTTCACGTTTTATGTCATTTTAACGTTTTATGAAAAATGAATATTTTTGTCTTCTACCCCTCACAGTAAAATGTTACTGTTTAATTTTGAAGGTATGAAAAATGTAATGATTATTCAATAGGTAAAGAATGATGTTTTCGTGAAAAGTTGTTAATTATGCTTATGTATGAGTATGTAAGATGAATGTATTTTATGATTATGAAATGTTTTAATAAATGTTATTTCTGGATTTTTGATTATAAAATGTTATGTATGTTTAAAAGATTTTATGATAATAAAAATAATTTCATGCATGATAATATGATGCTTGTATGAAGTTTTGAATTACAATATAAATATATTAATTGTTCGAAAATATTTTATTTAAAAGATAATTATGTTTAGATGTAGGGTTTTGAATAATATTTAAAATATGAGATGAGTGTATGGATGTGACACCCGTTATTCTCCTAACGGGTATTGAGGTAATTAAATTAATTTTTAATGTATAAAAAAAAAATTGCTTCATTTAAATTTATTTTATAATATTTATTTTTATCTATTTTTAAATTTTCTAAAATTCTCCTATATTTATTTAGTATGATTACTAAAAAGTATTAGAACTTCTAATAAATCTCAAAAATGTCATATTGGCATTATGTGTGTTAAAGTCTTTAGATGAGACATAAGGATATATTTTCCAACTACTCTTGACCCTCATTTTCTTTATTTCCTCCGTGACATGCTTCAACATGTCTCCTCTATAATTGTTTCTATCACTTCTCTTCAAAGACTTCATCTTTTCTTCCTTTCTCTTCCACGGTTCCCACACTCTTCTTCTCATTTCTTTGCTGAAGCAAAATACTTAGAGAACTTCTTCAAGGCAGCCATAAAAATCAGCCACCATCACCTCCATTTGAGCAAGAATTTCAGTCATACCGAAGTAAAGGAACCTGTTTTGAAGCCATTTCAAGCTTCCAACTAACCATAATCCGAGGTTAGAATCTTATGAACAAATTTAGTCTTTCATTTATAAATTTTCTTTTATACTAAAGGATTATTCAAATTTGCGTTCTTAAACCTAAGTATATGTTTGTTGCTATTTTGGAGCATATGTATGAAGTCTAAGTGTATATGCCCTAGACAGAAAATTTATATTGTTAAACTTTGTAATACCTCTATGGGCAGTGGTTATTTCTTGAAATTCTAAGATTAAATTAAAATGAATTTTATGAATTGGTTTGCATATTTGAAAAGTAGCATCCTAGGCTTTCTAACGAGCTATCATAAACCTAAATCGGAGTTGTATTTTATTTTCTAAGAATTATTTAATTTTTGTATTGGAAACTAGTAAATCTGCCAGTTTGTTATGGTATACCAGCTGCTAACCTGAACCAAGAACCCATCTTTGCTCACCACCTAATTCTTTAATGTCTTGCAACCTTTCCAATATTATCCTAAGTGATTGATGAATCTTATTAGGGACTAAAACATATAGATTACTTGTTCACATTTTATATTGTGTTAAGACAAAAATTGTTTACTGTGGTATTCGAAAGAGATTTATATAAAAGCTTTAATGGCATACTAGTAAGATAGGTTTACACATGATTTATTTATGAATGTAGTTGTATGTTGTGCTTTAGTTTTAATTGTCCTTATGCACGCCTTAGGATCAAGGGAGTATGGAGCTAACGTTAATTGATTCCAGGATTAAGAGACTGTTGATAAGCTTGAAAGGTAGGGATTCTATTACTCATCTTTTGTGAGGTTTTTATAGAATTAAAATTGATTGTTTTGCCACAATATATATATATCTATGTTGAACTGATATTATATGAGTATCACATATGAAACTATGACATGGACTCGTCTTGTATTGTACGGCGAGGAACATAATGAATTGACACATGTTATAAATTGAGAAGCATAGTTAGGAAAACTAACTCTATTGATAATGATTTAATATAGAGAAATTGTGAGACATGAAAAGGGCGACGGTTACGTCCTTGGGCATGAATACCCTAAAAGGTAAAATAGGGGGAAGGTGATGACGCTTCCTTGGGTTGAAAGTCCCAGAACACACTGTACAGGAATTGATTTGGTGAGGACTCGGGGCTTGATGTCCCCTCACCGGAACACCCTTGGAATGTTTATAGGGTGATCAAGTGCGCCCATTTGGGTTTCGATGAGTTGAGTGATACTCAATTTAACATGGATACCTAGGAACAATGATGATTGGTAATATTTGTATAAATGTGTAATTATGACACTTGGTAATGATTAACTACGGTATCCATAAGATGTGATCATAATAAACCTCATAATCTGGAATATGATGTAACTTATTAACAATGCAGGTTTTAATGTGGTAATGATAAAAACCTAAAGGTGAGTAATGGTTTTCTCTACTGAGCATAGTGTTGCTCATACCCTTATGTTTATATCTTTTCAGGACTCACTAAGTGTGAGGTGGCTACGAGAAATATAGTTGAGGAAGCGATGTAACTATATTACATTGGGACTGCTCAATTGTAAAGAATGTTCTTCATGATAATGTAAGCATCAATTGTTACTTTCTGTGACTGTATTATAATGTGTTGAGGGTTAAAATGATGATGACAACAGTTTATATTATTAAATTTAAGGTGCTACATTAAAACTGTGGTTTATTTGTCGTTTATATTTTTATTTTTGAGTTGAGAGTTTTCATTTAAGTCCCGGGCAAATTTTAATCTTTAAGGTTTTACTTTTATTATTTATTTTTATTTTATCTCATTAAAAACTGTTAACCCCCACATAGGGGCGTTACAGAATTTTTGGTATCAGAGCCTAGGTTCGGTTAACCTAGGGAGTGTAGCACCACTTTAAAAAAATATATTTTTGAGATGGTTTTGAAGCTGAATTTTCATTGTCATCATCAAAATGAACCTTCACATTGATTTATACAGTCTAGAAGGATGTAACATGGAAAGGCCATAGAATGAAAATATCAATAGTTATATGAGTACAATAATTATATAGAAGGAAAGTATTAATAGTTATAAGGGAATGATAATTATATGGAATGAGTTTATAAGTAGAATGCTTATGAGAGATTCGTATAATATTTGGATCTATAAGCATATTTAATTCGTATAAACGATGAGAAATTCATATAGATACGAGGATTTAAGAGCCTTTTGTCTCGTGAAAAACAATAAAAAATATAAGGCTTGATTTATTGATTTTAAAGTTTGACATAGATATGCCAAATTTTTCGTAATTGATTCAAACCTAAGTAATGATTATGTGTGGATTCGATGGAGCACATAAGTGTCAATATCTTTTCTTAAAAGTTCTATTTATTTGAGGAATATGATATAAGTTGGGAATCATGGTATTGAATCTTGAGAGAGATAAATGTTAGACTTTTGGTCTATTGAGACTGTGTAAAGTCTAGAATGCATGAATCTCAAAATTGGAATATTTCGTTACGTACATTGTATTTAAGTGTATTAGTGAATCTTTTGGTTACCTAAGGTTTTGTTATATGAGGAAATTATATATTGTATAAGTAGAATTGTGAGGATTGTAGATGTTCTTAAGTAGTAACATCAAGTGTCTTTGTTCGTTGATATGGTCTACGTTGAAAGACGTAAATCGTATTGATTTCAAGGTTAGTCACATTCTAAACCCTTGGTAGCAATGATGATGAATCCATTGATAGATGTTAAGTATTATGAATAACATATGGGTGTATGTATTGTTCAATAAGGTTTTGATTAAAACAAAATTATTCTAGTTGCTGAAAGATTATGTTGTTATGAAATGATTTTAAATATCATTCAGGAAGATCCTTGTTGTCGTTAAATTAGATTTGTTGTTTATAGTCAACTTTATCTATAGTGGACTTTGAATTGGATTTAAGATTTATACAAATTGGTTTTCAATTTTATGTTTGTTATTTAACTCGTTCTAAATGTGTTAAGGCCCGAAACAACCTGACCATTTTCAACTTAGAACATTTGGGCCTAGTTCAAATCCTAAATCAGTTTGATTCACACTGTCTCTCCCACGTGGTTTCTATACGTGTCATATACAGTGGTTTAATCATTGTTTACATATACGTTTACTGTGCATAGGAGCTTATTTCTCCGAGTTCACTTTTTCTCTCTTAATTTGTTATTTTCTCTCTAAATCGCAAATCCTCTTCTTTTTCATTAAAAATTCTTCTTTTCCTCTAAAAGAAGAAGGAATTCTAGGATTCTGCAATTTACTATCTTAATTTTTCCTTTCTATTTACTCTTCTTTCATCTCATCATGGACCCAAAGTACCAACACCTGAGAAAGTATTTCCCATCACTCTCCCAAAAGATTCTCAGAAAGAAATACAAGGCTAGAATTACTCGGTTGTGGATTCTTATGCATTTTGGCATCCCTTGTGATGTGAGAATGTTGATAGAGGGGAAAATCCGTCCGAGTGACTTTAGTCAAGATGTCGGTTTACCAGGAACGGGTACCAGTCGTAGTGCAATGAAAAGAAGAGCTCGTGCCATCGTGGTCACTTGTAACAAATGTGGAAGACAAAATTGTAACGGTAAATGTACTTCACCTGGTTATATGTCTACGAATAGAGAGGATAAAATAAGGTTTTGTAGGAATGGACTTTCAAAGGAGAACTTGGATAGCATCCATCCTCCTCTCCACGGTCACCCTAGTGGATATGTTCAAGGAGCTATTTTTAAACTCTGGCCTAAATTTTATACAGAAAGACAACGCCTCAGGAATATGGTATTTCTAGATCCTGTTTGCCAAGCCATAAGAAAACTGGATGGGAAATAAGTCATCGCTCTATAAAGGTTATTTAGTCTTTACTTATTTGAAGCAGTTTTAGCTGATGTTCAACAGTTTGTGTTTTTTCTTTTACTCAGAATATTTGCTTTTGTGTTTGAAATAATTGTGATTATTAGATTGATACAGTAAGTGTTAATATCTTATTTAATTTATGATTTTCTTAAATATATATATAATAAAATATATTATCTTATCAGACACGTTACATACGGTACAGTAATATGTTTGAATTTTGAAAAGCTTATCCAGATATTTCAAGATTTGTGTCTCAAATTTCAAAAGTTCTACAGTATTTGTCGTTTATATTAAATTTCTAGACTTGGTGTATATTTGTCAAAAAGTCTACAGTTGTGTCATGAGGGTCTTTTGTCGAATTGTTCTCAATTGTCAAAAGTTATACAATTAGAGTCTAATCTTTTTCAAAAAGTGAATCAGATTTTCTGTAAACTATCAATCACCTTATCTTACTTTCTTATCCGCACAAGATTTTGTTTAAATCTTTGGATTACCTTTTCATTACCTACTCGTCTATCTCTTTAGCCCTTTTTGTGTATTTCTCATCTTTAAAAACTCATGTAGAACCCGAAGTCTAAGTGGAGCAGACATTAAGCAACCACTTCTATAAACCAAATATGTCTACCTCCCAGTCCACGAAGAAAATAAAGAATGTCTGTGTCTTTTGTGGTTCCAGCCTTGGAAAAGATAAAGCTTATTTAGAAGCTGTAAATCACTTAGGGCAAGTCCTAGCACACAAGAAGATTAACATAATCTATGGGGGTGGTAGTATAAAAATGATGGTAAATATGGCACTAGCAGCTAGGTCTAGCGACGCTACTGATGTAAGAATTTGGCCTCATATTCCAGTTGAAGGAAACCTTTGTAAGAAAGCCATAGGTAAGGGAGAAGGAGTCAGGAGTATCCCTAAAAATTTTAAAGACATAATCTATAATTCTGATGCTTTTATAGCATTACCTGGTGGTCTAGGTACTCTTGAGGAAATATTTATAGTTGCTTGTGGGCAATTGTTGGGCTTTTATTCCAAACCTTTGGGACTGCTGAATGTAAATGGTTTTTATGACGGTCTTTTGAAATTTTTAGATTACGCTGTGGAAGAAAACATCACTACAGAATCGGAGAGACAAATCTTTGTCACTGCTTCAACAGCTGAGGAATTGATAGATAAAATGCAAATCATACATCCAGAATCCGACACTGCAACATCCAAGCTTGAATGGGAAAGGGAAAGCCGGGAGCGGCCAATTGATTTGAATCTCCATCTGTAATCTTTTTGTTTTATCTTTGGCATGTAGGCATGTGTGTCCGTATTTCGTGTGTTACGAATAACCGTTTACCTTGTATTCTGTGTTTCTTGTGGTACGTCGTTGTTCAATCTTTTAGATTCATTGAGCCTAATGCCGGGATGGCTGGATACGGAGTACTTGATGCTCTCGAAACGCATCCTTCTTAAGGTCCGATCTTTTGTTTATCGATGTTTTTGTATCCTCTAAGCATGCATGATATGGATAGCTGGTATACGGAGTGCCTTGCACTCTCGAAACGTATCCGTATTATGTTTGTAATGTGTAATATTCTGTTAATATTATGTGGAAGTACCAGAGTCAGTTATGGGGATATTCCATATGAAATATGAGTATATTATTTGGATTGAATGTTTGTGTCATGAGGATAGCTGTTTAATGAAAAATATGCCGGGTATGTTTGCAACTCTGAGATTCCGTTTAATATCTCTATGAGTAAGTTTAATGTATAGTTTTGAATAAAAGCGTTTGTGATATATGTTTTATGATTATGTTTTAGTTTATTAGTTGAGGTATGAAATCAAATATATTTGACTTTTCCTTACTCAAAAAGGAAAAGGAACCTAAAGATGAAGTATATAAAATTTCTCTGGCAATCTCCTTAAATGTGATTGTAAATCACGGTCCATGGACAATGAAGGACTGGAATCATGATATGGTCAATATGTATGCCTGATCAGATTCTTAGACTATTATACGGTGTTATAAGTTGAAACTTGTTAGAAATACTCTCATTGAGGGATTTAGGAGTAAGATTTATTATGCAAGTAAATAAGTGGAGATACGATAACTTAAATTTGGAGGACAAACAACATTAACGGTTTAGACTCAGAATTGGAATCATAGTGGAATCATAATTTTTACTAGTATTACTAGAATTGAAATTTCGAGGACGAAATTTCTTTTAGGGGGGTAGAGCTGTGACACCCGTTATTCTCCTAACGGGTATTGAGGTAATTAAATTAATTTTTAATGTATAAAAAAAAAATTGCTTCATTTAAATTTATTTTATAATATTTATTTTTATCTATTTTTAAATTTTCTAAAATTCTCCTATATTTATTTAGTATGATTACTAAAAAGTATTAGAACTTCTAATAAATCTCAAAAATGTCATATTGGCATTATGTGTGTTAAAGTCTTTAGATGAGACATAAGGATATATTTTCCAACTACTCTTGACCCTCATTTTCTTTATTTCCTCCGTGACATGCTTCAACATGTCTCCTCTATAATTGTTTCTATCACTTCTCTTCAAAGACTTCATCTTTTCTTCCTTTCTCTTCCACGGTTCCCACACTCTTCTTCTCATTTCTTTGCTGAAGCAAAATACTTAGAGAACTTCTTCAAGGCAGCCATAAAAATCAGCCACCATCACCTCCATTTGAGCAAGAATTTCAGTCATACCGAAGTAAAGGAACCTGTTTTGAAGCCATTTCAAGCTTCCAACTAACCATAATCCGAGGTTAGAATCTTATGAACAAATTTAGTCTTTCATTTATAAATTTTCTTTTATACTAAAGGATTATTCAAATTTGCGTTCTTAAACCTAAGTATATGTTTGTTGCTATTTTGGAGCATATGTATGAAGTCTAAGTGTATATGCCCTAGACAGAAAATTTATATTGTTAAACTTTGTAATACCTCTATGGGCAGTGGTTATTTCTTGAAATTCTAAGATTAAATTAAAATGAATTTTATGAATTGGTTTGCATATTTGAAAAGTAGCATCCTAGGCTTTCTAACGAGCTATCATAAACCTAAATCGGAGTTGTATTTTATTTTCTAAGAATTATTTAATTTTTGTATTGGAAACTAGTAAATCTGCCAGTTTGTTATGGTATACCAGCTGCTAACCTGAACCAAGAACCCATCTTTGCTCACCACCTAATTCTTTAATGTCTTGCAACCTTTCCAATATTATCCTAAGTGATTGATGAATCTTATTAGGGACTAAAACATATAGATTACTTGTTCACATTTTATATTGTGTTAAGACAAAAATTGTTTACTGTGGTATTCGAAAGAGATTTATATAAAAGCTTTAATGGCATACTAGTAAGATAGGTTTACACATGATTTATTTATGAATGTAGTTGTATGTTGTGCTTTAGTTTTAATTGTCCTTATGCACGCCTTAGGATCAAGGGAGTATGGAGCTAACGTTAATTGATTCCAGGATTAAGAGACTGTTGATAAGCTTGAAAGGTAGGGATTCTATTACTCATCTTTTGTGAGGTTTTTATAGAATTAAAATTGATTGTTTTGCCACAATATATATATATCTATGTTGAACTGATATTATATGAGTATCACATATGAAACTATGACATGGACTCGTCTTGTATTGTACGGCGAGGAACATAATGAATTGACACATGTTATAAATTGAGAAGCATAGTTAGGAAAACTAACTCTATTGATAATGATTTAATATAGAGAAATTGTGAGACATGAAAAGGGCGACGGTTACGTCCTTGGGCATGAATACCCTAAAAGGTAAAATAGGGGGAAGGTGATGACGCTTCCTTGGGTTGAAAGTCCCAGAACACACTGTACAGGAATTGATTTGGTGAGGACTCGGGGCTTGATGTCCCCTCACCGGAACACCCTTGGAATGTTTATAGGGTGATCAAGTGCGCCCATTTGGGTTTCGATGAGTTGAGTGATACTCAATTTAACATGGATACCTAGGAACAATGATGATTGGTAATATTTGTATAAATGTGTAATTATGACACTTGGTAATGATTAACTACGGTATCCATAAGATGTGATCATAATAAACCTCATAATCTGGAATATGATGTAACTTATTAACAATGCAGGTTTTAATGTGGTAATGATAAAAACCTAAAGGTGAGTAATGGTTTTCTCTACTGAGCATAGTGTTGCTCATACCCTTATGTTTATATCTTTTCAGGACTCACTAAGTGTGAGGTGGCTACGAGAAATATAGTTGAGGAAGCGATGTAACTATATTACATTGGGACTGCTCAATTGTAAAGAATGTTCTTCATGATAATGTAAGCATCAATTGTTACTTTCTGTGACTGTATTATAATGTGTTGAGGGTTAAAATGATGATGACAACAGTTTATATTATTAAATTTAAGGTGCTACATTAAAACTGTGGTTTATTTGTCGTTTATATTTTTATTTTTGAGTTGAGAGTTTTCATTTAAGTCCCGGGCAAATTTTAATCTTTAAGGTTTTACTTTTATTATTTATTTTTATTTTATCTCATTAAAAACTGTTAACCCCCACATAGGGGCGTTACAATGGATATTTTATGATAAGTATTGATTTTTTTATTGCATCTTAAAATGGATATATGGCATGGACAATTAAGGAAGCGAGCACAACGAGACCGCGGTGTCGTCACCAAGTGCAATATTAAGGTTAAGTAAGCTATCGATAAAGTAAGTACATTCTCACCTGCAACATGACACTTTTTCAAGGTTTAATGATATGTTTACAAGGATTTTCTTGATGATTTTATGATGATTTTTCTTAAAGGATTTCTTATGAAAAGTTTTTCATGATTTAAAGTTATGCATGTATGATGATTATGGTATGTTTCAAAGTATGAAAATTATGTATATATGTATCACCTAATAAGTGTTGCACACCCAATGTTATAAAATGATATGTTATGATGTCATGTTTGGTTTGGGATTAGCTATCCTTCTCCTCTCATGACGGCGCGCCAATGATGATGTTTATGGTGCAACACTTGGGCCATTAAGAATAAAAAAATATATATATATGGGATAAATTTTAAAATGGTCAATATTATGAAAGATATGTTTCTATGAAATTATGCTTAAGGCACTTTTATGATACGATGATGATGATGATGATGATGATGATGTTTATGAAATGTTTTAAATTGTGAGAATTTTATGTACTTACTAAGCATTAGCTTATTCATGTTTTATATGTCATGTTGTAGATAAGGGTAAGAGAGTCATGGAATAGGTGGAGGACATGGAACGGCGTGTGAGCAACATGAACGATGAATTGTAACCGGAAGCACGCCAAGAAGAAATGAATTTATGATTTAATAAAATTATATATTTTGAACATATTATATGTTGAGTTTTTTTTATTAAGAATACTTATATTATGGTTTTATAAGTTATTTTATCATTTTTTATGAAATATGAACTTTCGCTATATTTTACGTAAAGTTAGAACGTTTTAAATTTTTTCTTCCAAAGTAGATTTGGTCTCGGACGGCCTGCCGAACTCCGTGTCCGGCCTGCCGAAGACCAGAAGATCGGCTGACCGATCTATTTTTTCGGCCTGCCGAACCTGGTTGAATTTTTGGTCCGAATTACAAAGCTTCTGCCGGCCTGCCGGTGGAAGACGCTCCGACTTGCCGATGTTGTTCGGCTTGCCGAAGTCCCAAGTTCGGCCTGCCGAACCGTGGGAATAAGTGGATTTCAAAGATGTGATGATCAAAGTGATTTGATGTGAGATTTTAATAAGTCTTGATTTTACTATTTGATTATCAATTATTATTAAATAAGTTCATGAATAATTTAAGTATAAACGAATAAATTATGTTATGGAATAAAATTAAACTATGTTCTTCGAAACAACGTAAGTTTTAAAAAAAAAATTGTATGAATGGATCCTGGTAATGTAAGTTTAAGTACTTTTAAAATCTATAGTACGATTGAGTTGATATTATCTATGAGTTTAATTATTTAAGCATGTATGAATATAAGTATGTAACGATATCTGTGACGTCCGAATTAAGGGGCGTTACAGGCTTTGGTATCAGAGAGAATCTTTCGATTACAATTCATATCGCCACACGTCAATCCAAGTCCTCCAAGTAAGTTTGTTAGATGTACTGATGCAAGTATGATAATAAGATTAAGGTTTGAATGTTTAATGATTAAAGACATAGTAATGAAAACCTGTCTCATAAATAGAAGATGAATTTTAAGTCCTTATTATTTTAGGAAATTTACGATGGACGGCTATAGAAGAATGCAGACCCGCACCCAGTCTAACGAGAGACTTATGACGATGATCGCTGAACTACAAAGGCAGTTGGAGGATCAACGACGGGAAATAGCTGCATTAAGGGCCAACAGCCAGAATGGTGAACAACCAGGCAATGATGTGCCTCCTCCTCCTCCGCAGCCACAAGTACAAGTAAATGAAGTCCCAGCTCCTGCTGCTGAACCAAGAGCAGCCTATCAGGAACCTCTTTTGGTCAGATGGAAGAGAGTTAAGCCAGCTGACTTTGAGGGTTCTAAGGACCCGCTAGTCGCTCAAGGATGGTTAAAGACAATTGAGGCTACCTTACGACTCATGGATTTCACGGATAATGAAAAGGTTCTCTGTGCCTCGTACTGCCTTACTATGGAGGCCAGGATATGGTGGGATGGCATCGAACAGAGCAGAAGTGTTGAAGAAATGTCATGGGCTGACTTTGTTCACGAGTTCAACACGAAGTTCTTCCACATGAATGTTACGAGGAAACATTATGAGGAGTTCGAAAGCTTACGCCAAGGGGATATGACAGTCACTGATGTGGTGACAAAGTTTGATCAACTTGCTCGTCTGTGTCCAGGGATGGTTATGAATGAAGATGAAAGGGTCAGAAGGTTGATAAGAGCCCTTAGACCAGACATTGCTGCAATTGTTGATGGGGCAAGTCCGCCAAGGACCCAAGAGTAGGTTGTTATGAGGGCCCAACGTGCTGAGTTCCATTTGTCAAAGTTAAGAAGGAATCAGCCTCAGCCCAACCAGCAAGCCAACAACGCTAATAGCCAGAACCGTCCTTCCCACAGGAACAACAACAGTCAAAACTGGAGAAACAATAAGAGGAAGGGCAATCCTCAACAACAGCAGGGCCAAGACAACAAAAGGCACAATGATGGTCAACGCAACAACAATGACAGGCGATTCCAACCATGTGCCAAATGTGGAAAGAAGCATCCGGGGGAATGTCGACTGGGAACGAATCAATGTTCATATGTGGGCGTGAAGATCATTTCGTAAAGAATTGCCCCAAATTGATAAATGCCAATGCCCCACAGAGACCTACTCCTCAGGCCTAGCTGCATCAGATGCAAGCCTCCCTTGAAGGGCCACTAATTAGTCAAGGGAGACTTGAAGCCCCACCAACGAATGCCCGAATCTATACCATGACAAAGGAACAAGTGGCTGCAGAAGCCTCCAATGTGGTCACAGGTCAGATAACAAGCTTATGTAATGATGTTTATGTTCTTTTTGATACGGGTGCCACGCATTCTTTTGTGTCTATGTCACGTGCTAGGAAGTTAGGGGTTCGTTTAGAGCCAATGAGACAGGGATTCACTACGACACTACCCTCCGGGGAAGTGATATTATCCACGCATTGTTTGCGTGCAGTACCCCTATGGATTTCTGATAGGAAACTTTTCGTCGACCTCATTGTGATCGACATGCATGACTATGACATGATTCTTGGGATGGATTTCCTAAGCAAGTATAATGCCGCGATCGAATGCCGGAAACGAAAGGTGATCTTCCATCCTGAAGGTGATCATAAATTTGTTTATGTTGGCGAGACCAGGAAGAAACCCCACATGTTTTTATCGGCAATGAAAGCAAGGAAGCTGTTAGCAAGTGGCTGTATGGGCTATCTGGCAAATGTTGTAGACAAAAGCCAAGAAGGAAAGACAAGAATTAAAGATGTGCATGTTGTTCATAAATATGAAGATGTGTTTCCTGATGATCTGACGAGTCTACCGCCAGAAAGAGAAGTTGAATTCGAGATTGAGCTCGCTCCAGGCACCGAACCAATCTCTAAAGCTCCTTACAGCATGGCCCTGGCAGAATTAAAGGAGCTTCACATGCAATTAAAGGAGCTGCTTGACAAAGGATTTATCAGGCCAAGTCACTCACCGTGGGGTGCACCAGTCTTATTTGTGAAAAAGAAGGATGGCACTATGAGACTCTGCATCGACTACAGAGAACTGAACAAGGTGACGATCAAGAACAAGTATCCGTTGCCTCGAATTGATGATTTGTTTGATCAGCTCAAGGGTGCATCGGTGTTCTCAAAAATTGATCTACGATCAGGGTATCACCAGTTGAAGATTAAAGAAGGAGATATCCCCAAGACTGCGTTCAGGTCTAGGTATGGTCACCATGAATTTATGGTTATGCCTTTCGGTTTGACGAATGCACCTGCTGCCTTTATGGATTTAATGAACAGGGTATTCAAGGATTTTCTCGATAAATTTGTTGTTGTATTTATCGACGATATTCTTGTCTACTCGAAGAGTCAGGAAGAGCATGAGGAGCATTTAAGGATCGTGCTGGAGACTTTAAGAAGACACCAGCTTTATGCTAAGTTCTCTAAATGCGAGTTTTGGCTTGATAAAGTGTCATTCCTTGGGCATGTCATTTCAAAGGATGGGATAACGGTAGACCCTACTAAAGTAGAAGCTGTACTCAATTGGAAGCAACCGATGAATGCAAGTGAAATAAGGAGCTTCTTGGGTCTAGCAGGTTACTATCGGAGATTCGTAGAAGATTTCTCCAAGATAGCAGCTCCACTCACGAACTTAACTCGCAAAGGAAGGAAGTATGAATGGACGGATGCATGTGAAAAGAGTTTTCAAGAGTTGAAGAAAAGATTAACGACGGCTCCAATGTTGGCAATTCCTGAGGGAAATGATGGGTTCGTAATCTATAGTGATGCATCCAAGATGGGCCTAGGAGCTGTATTGATGCAAAATGAAAAGGTGATTGCTTATGCTTCAAGGCAACTAAAGGATTATGAAAAGAACTATCCTACTCATGACCTCGAGTTAGCAGCAGTCGTCTTTGCATTAAAGATATGGAGACACTATTTATATGGGGTCCAATGCAAGATATTCACTGATCATCAAAGTCTGAAGTATTTCTTCACGCAAAAAGACCTGAACATGAGACAACGAAGATGGCTAGAGTTGGTGAAGGATTATGACTGTGAAATCCTTTATCATCCTGGTAAAGCAAACCGAGTAGCTGATGCTTTAAGTAGGAAGTCAGTTGCCACATTGATGTCTATGCAAGCAATGTCTCCACCTTTAAGGAAGGAAATTTTAGACTTCGGTTTAGAACTTATAGCAGGTCAACTATCAGCACTCTCTCTTGCTCCGACAATGTATGATGAAATTCGGAGTAAGCAAGATGACGACGTTGTAACACCCGAGATTTTTAGTGCATTAAAAATGCATTAAATTAAAGATTATGTTAAGACAAAGTACAATTAAAGGAAAAATACTGTATAATAAGATGGAAAATTATACAGTGTTAGAGCAACGCAGTATAAGAATTGAATTGTGTGGACCACAATTTTATTTTATACTTTTTATAAAAGAAAAGAAAAGAAAAAAAAAAAAAAAAAATCAGAAAATATCACAAATTCGAGACTTTCTCTCTCTAGATTTTCTCTCTCTAGATTTTCTCTCTCTCTCCTCAAATCTCGTTTGAGATTCCGGCGTTATTTTTCGACACCTCCCATACCAGTGGGAAGCTCTCGTTGAGCTGAGTCCAACGAGGTGTCGTGCCACCCAAATAGCCGCCGGAGGAGGGCTCACGCGCCGCCCAAAGTGGCGGCGAAACCCATTTTTTCCCGACGTCGTTTCTCGGCCGTCCGACCACCAATCGACGTGATTTTGGTGTCTATGGACTCAGTGTGAGGAGAGGAACAAGATGGTACCAATTTTCCAGCTCAATTTTGGCTGAAAAGGCTTCGCTGGAGCTGCCCCGTCGCCGCCGTGGAGCCGTCGTCGGAGCCGCCGCATATGGTGGCGGTGTGGCACACCGCCGGTGCCAAAACGATCAGAGGGCGACGGCGAGCAAGACCCCTCGGTCAATTGCACCGTTCCGCCGCCCCTCGCCGGAGAACGAAGGCCCCCGCCGTGAGCCGCCGTGGGTGAGGTTGGGTTGGCCATTTTAGGCCGTTTTGTGCCAAATTGAAGGCACAAACACGTTCAGAGGGTCACGGGGAAGCTTCCCAACACCTCAATTTTGGGGAAACACCGCGAGAAGGCGGAGAACCAAGGTCCACCGTGGAGCGCCGCCGTGAGGAGGTCGGGCCGCCGTTCCACGCGGTGTTGAGCTGCCCCACCGTAGGGGAAACACTCAGAGGGACACGGGGAAGAAAACGCCCAAGTCAATTTTGGGCTACCGTCGCCGGAGGACCGAGATCGGAGCCGCCGGTTTTGGCCGTGAAACCCGTCTTCGATTTGCTATGTTAGAGGGCAAATTGGGTGAAATTGACCCCACCAATCGACTCAGGAGGGTCGAATTAGGGGGGGTAGGCTCGAGCTCAGCCCTCAACGGGGCCAACCGCCGCCGGTCAACGGCGGTCAACGTCGGTCAACGGCCGGTCAAGGGCAAAATGGGATTTTGTGATCCGGACCTCCGATCGAAGATCCGAGACCGCCTCCCGACTCGTTTCGACGCTCTGAACGCAATGGTGACCTCCGTTCGAGCAAATTCTACTCCGATGAAAATCGTCCGGTACCGACTGCACGCGGATCGAGGCGATTCAAGCAGCAATATCGGAGTCCAGAAGGACAGTTTCAAGAATGCATGATCTCCAGGAAGCATTCCTAGCCATTTATGGTCGCTCGAGGAGCACTGCAGAGGATGCTTCACATACTGTAGATGCAGCGAGATACAACTGGATCTGCTTAGCTTGGAGTTCAAGACACAAAAGCCGACCAATGGAAGGAAAAGGAACGAGAAAGGAACGGAATAGAGAACGCTAGAGCATAGTTTGGGTAAGTTTCAAACCTCACCTACAGCATGAAGTAAATGATTTTTAAATGTTTATTTATATGATTTGCAAATGTGTTTGCAATTGTTAAGCAAGTTGTTTTTTAAAGTATGTTTGCATTTATTATGCAAGAAGTTTTAAAGTTCAAGAAAAAGAATTGCAATGAATTTGCAACCATTATGTTAAAGGTTTATTTGCATATTGGTATGCATAACGTTATTTAAAAGTTTAAGTTATGATTTTCAAAGTATTGAAAGTATGTTTTGCATTATGACAATGCATAATGTTTTATAGTTTAAGTTAAAGGTTTAATAATGTATTTGCTATGCAATAAGTTGCATTTATTGTGCAATAAATTTAAGAATAAAAGTTATAGTTTGCAAAATGTATTTGCATTTTATGATGTATTGATTTAGCAATATGTTGCATTTGTTATGCAATGAGTGTTAGAATGCAAGTTATGATATGCAAAATGTGTTTACATTTTATATTGCATTTGTTATGCAATGAGTTGCATTTATTATGCTATTGGTTCTATAGTATAAGCTATGAATTGCAAGTGTATTGCATATGATGTGATTGCATTTGAAATGCTCACTAAAGTTAATAAGAAGGTAACGTAAAGATAAAAAGAAAGTGTCGTACCAGCCTCTTTGTTATGAGGTAATGAAAGTAAAATTAAAGTTTGACCTCCTAAAGGTGAGGTATAAGACCTCAATGTTTGATGGTCTCAAGTCTTCCACAAGGGAAGCATCATGTTTATGATCTCATGATTAATGAGTTGGTACGAACACTAAAGTAAAGTAAGGAAAAAGAAGGTTATAAGATAAAGAAAGTTAAGGAATAAGAATAAAGGTTGAGAAAGAAATGAATATTTAAGTTTATAGAATGTTCATAAAATGCTCATAATTAAAGTTAATAATTGAGCATAATTGGAGTCATGCATTCTGATGTTACTTGAATGCTAATTTATGAAATATTTATATATCATGTCATGAAAGACATTTTGAGAAAGGTTTTACGATAAACGTTTATGAAAAACGTTTTTAGAAATGTTTATGGGAAACGTTCATGAAGAACGTTTCAAGAGAAAGGTTTTATGAAAAACATTTTCATGTTTTCAAGAAAAGGTTTATGAATGACGTTTTAAGAAAAACGTTCAAGAAATGTTTTAAGAGAAATGTTTTACATTAAATGTTTATGAAAAACATTTCATGTTTGCAAGAAAAGGTTTACGAATGACGTTTTAAGAAAAACGTTGAGGAAATGTTTTATGAAAAACGTTTTCAGAAATGTTCTATGAAAGACGTTTATGAAGAACGTTTTTAGAAATGTTTAAGGAAAACGTTTATGAAAAATATTTCATAAATGTTTATGGAAAACGTTCATGAAGAACGTTCCAAGAGAAAAGTTTTCATGAGAAAAGTTTTAAAGCATGTTTAAATGCTTTGTGAGAATATGTTTGAACTTGCTGAGCGAAAGCTCATTAAAAGTTTTTCATGCTATAGGTAACTGATGGGTGACCAATGGGACCCGTTAGAAGAGCTGGGTGCTGCGGAGGACAGATGCGAAGATTTGGGTATGGATACCATCACTGTTTGCTTCCGCTACGTAAAGAAAATGTTTTCCATTGTTTAATGTTGTGTTTTCAAAGTTTAAAGAAAATAAGTTTTAAGAATTGTATTCAAGTTTTAAAATACAGTTTATGGACTGTATTATGTAATTATAAAGTAAAGTTTTAAACTATGATTTAATAAATGTTTCTTATTAAGTTTTGAGAAACGATTTGAAATGAGTTTAAGGTCAGGTGTTGAGCGATGTCTCCACTTGAATGCGACAGAGGTCGCATCAGTTTTAAAGAACGTTTAAGGAAAGAAAAAAAAATTTTATTACAGTATTTTCTTACTAAGTAAGTAAGATTACTGTTTACGAAACGATGATTATGAAAGTAAAGTGACTGCCCGAAAAGGCGGGTCGTCACAGGTGGTATCAGAGCAGTATCCTGCCATCCCATCTCGCGCTGTCATATGTCCGCTACACCATAGCTCAAGTAAGTAAGTTAAGTTAAGTAGAAAGAAAAGTTAGAATTTAATGAATACGTATTTATGTTAGGCGTAGCCTTTGATATTGGCACACCTAGGTATGCAACGAGAAGGTGAAGGTCAAAGGATGAATGTGATGTTATATGCTAGAATGTCCTCGCAAGTCGACTGTAGTCGTCGTCTCTTAGCGATGTCAAGTCAACGATGACAAAACGTGATCAATGATGGTCAACAGATGGCCGACAGCTCAAAATCAAGAAGATGAGCTTGTGACACGTTATGATGTTTAGGCGCACAATGGTGTTTCCGTAGGAGCCAATATTACTCTGATGGAGTTATTATGTATTGGCTACACGTATAACGAGGAAAAGTAGATCAAGATAATGGAATAATGAAGGTCTGAAGTGATTTCAGTGTTTTATGGAATGAAAGTGCCTGAGAGCAACTTGACGTTAGATCATTAATTATGTTATTTGATAGAGCTTAAGCACTCCTTCGCTGAGCTGAGGCATGCGAATGAGCTCGTAACTGCCCGGATGGGAAATACAATCAAGACAACGATGCCCAATTTGGCAGCAGAAACCTCACAGATTGGAGGATGGAAGCTGGAAATTATACGTTATGAGGAAAATTACGGCAAAATGTCATTTTAGAATGGATATAGAAACGAAAATTATGGATTTTGTGATCGGATGACCTTGATCTTTAGAAGGAAATGAAGAGATTAGAATGAAAATGAACCCTATTTCTAAGAATAGCATTCAATGATGGAATGCTAAACCTTTAGATGAATGGAAACTGCGCTCAAATGTTGGAATATCAGAGTTGCGCAGCAGAAGTGTGGTGTACAATTTAAAGGAATATGTCAAGAACATGATGAAAATTGTTGAAGTTCTAAGATGAAGGCTCAGTTTTAATGAAAAAGTAATGATCAAGGAAGTATGTTAAGAACGAAAAAGGATGACAAGGAAGATGAACTACCTATGAAGGTTCTGATTTTCGAGCACGAAAATTGTTAAGGAGGGAAGATTGTAACACCCGAGATTTTTAATGCATTAAAAATGCATTAAATTAAAGATTATGTTAAGACAAAGTACAATTAAAGGAAAAATACTGTATAATAAGATGGAAAATTATACAGTGTTAGAGCAACGCAGTATAAGAATTGAATTGTGTGGACCACAATTTTATTTTATACTTTTTATAAAAGAAAAGAAAAGAAAAAAAAAATCAGAAAATATCACAAATTCGAGACTTTCTCTCTCTAGACTTTCTCTCTCTAGATTTTCTCTCTCTCTCCTCAAATCTCGTTTGAGATTCCGGCGTTATTTTTCGACACCTCCCATACCAGTGGGAAGCTCTCGTTGAGCTGAGTCCAACGAGGTGTCGTGCCACCCAAATAGCCGCCGGAGGAGGGCTCACGCGCCGCCCAAAGTGGTGGCGAAACTTATTTTTTCCCGACGTCGTTTCTCGGTCGTCCGACCACCAATCGACGTGATTTTGGTGTCTATGGACTCAGTGTGAGGAGAGGAACAAGATGGTACCAATTTTCCAGCTCAATTTTGGCTGAAAAGGCTTCGCCGGAGCTGCCCCGTCGCCGCCGTGGAGCCGTCGTCGGAGCCGCCGCATATGGTAGCGGTGTGGCACACCGCCGGTGCCAAAACGATCAGAGGGCGACGGCGAGCAAGACCCCTCGGTCAATTGCACCGTTCCGCCGCCCCTCGCCGGAGAACGAAGGCCCCCGCCGTGAGCCGCCGTGGGTGAGGTTGGGTTGGCCATTTTAGGCCGTTTTGTGCCAAATTGAAGGCACAAACACGTTCAGAGGGTCACGGGGAAGCTTCCCAACACCTCAATTTTGGGGAAACACCGCGAGAAGGCGGAGAACCAAGGTCCACCGTGGAGCGCCGCCGTGAGGAGGTCGGGCCGCCGTTCCACGCGGTGTTGAGCTGCCCCACCGTAGGGGAAACACTCAGAGGGACACGGGGAAGAAAACGCCCAAGTCAATTTTGGGCTACCGTCGCCGGAGGACCGAGATCGGAGCCGCCGGTTTTGGCCGTGAAACCCGTCTTCGATTTGCTATGTTAGAGGGCAAATTGGGTGAAATTGACCCCACCAATCGACTCAGGAGGGTCGAATTAGGGGGGGTAGGCTCGAGCTCAGCCCTCAACGGGGCCAACCGCCGCCGGTCAACGGCGGTCAACGCCGGTCAACGGCCGGTCAAGGGCAAAATGGGATTTTGTGATCCGGACCTCCGATCGAAGATCCGAGACCGCCTCCCGACTCGTTTCGACGCTCTGAACGCAATGGTGACCTCCGTTCGAGCAAATTCTACTCCGATGAAAATCGTCCGGTACCGACTGCACGCGGATCGAGGCGATTCAAGCAGCAATATCGGAGTCCAGAAGGACAGTTTCAAGAATGCATGATCTCCAGGAAGCATTCCTAGCCATTTATGGTCGCTCGAGGAGCACTGCAGAGGATGCTTCACATACTGTAGATGCAGCGAGATACAACTGGATCTGCTTAGCTTGGAGTTCAAGACACAAAAGCCGACCAATGGAAGGAAAAGGAACGAGAAAGGAACGGAATAGAGAACGCTAGAGCATAGTTTGGGTAAGTTTCAAACCTCACCTACAGCATGAAGTAAATGATTTTTAAATGTTTATTTATATGATTTGCAAATGTGTTTGCAATTGTTAAGCAAGTTGTTTTTTAAAGTATGTTTGCATTTATTATGCAAGAAGTTTTAAAGTTCAAGAAAAAGAATTGCAATGAATTTGCAACCATTATGTTAAAGGTTTATTTGCATATTGGTATGCATAACGTTATTTAAAAGTTTAAGTTATGATTTTCAAAGTATTGAAAGTATGTTTTGCATTATGACAATGCATAATGTTTTATAGTTTAAGTTAAAGGTTTAATAATGTATTTGCTATGCAATAAGTTGCATTTATTGTGCAATAAATTTAAGAATAAAAGTTATAGTTTGCAAAATGTATTTGCATTTTATGATGTATTGATTTAGCAATATGTTGCATTTGTTATGCAATGAGTGTTAGAATGCAAGTTATGATATGCAAAATGTGTTTACATTTTATATTGCATTTGTTATGCAATGAGTTGCATTTATTATGCTATTGGTTCTATAGTATAAGCTATGAATTGCAAGTGTATTGCATATGATGTGATTGCATTTGAAATGCTCACTAAAGTTAATAAGAAGGTAACGTAAAGATAAAAAGAAAGTGTCGTACCAGCCTCTTTGTTATGAGGTAATGAAAGTAAAATTAAAGTTTGACCTCCTAAAGGTGAGGTATAAGACCTCAATGTTTGATGGTCTCAAGTCTTCCACAAGGGAAGCATCATGTTTACGATCTCATGATTAATGAGTTGGTACGAACACTAAAGTAAAGTAAGGAAAATGAAGGTTACAAGATAAAGAAAGTTAAGGAATAAGAATAAAGGTTGAGAAAGAAATGAATATTTAAGTTTATAGAATGTTCATAAAATGCTCATAATTAAAGTTAATAATTGAGCATAATTGGAGTCATGCATTCTGATGTTACTTGAATGCTAATTTATGAAATATTTATATATCATGTCATGAAAGACATTTTGAGAAAGGTTTTACGATAAACGTTTATGAAAAACGTTTTTAGAAATGTTTATGGGAAACGTTCATGAAGAACGTTTCAAGAGAAAGGTTTTATGAAAAACATTTTCATGTTTTCAAGAAAAGGTTTATGAATGACGTTTTAAGAAAAACGTTCAAGAAATGTTTTAAGAGAAATGTTTTACATTAAATGTTTATGAAAAACATTTCATGTTTGCAAGAAAAGGTTTACGAATGACGTTTTAAGAAAAACGTTGAGGAAATGTTTTATGAAAAACGTTTTCAGAAATGTTCTATGAAAGACGTTTATGAAGAACGTTTTTAGAAATGTTTAAGGAAAACGTTTATGAAAAATATTTCATAAATGTTTATGGAAAACGTTCATGAAGAACGTTCCAAGAGAAAAGTTTTCATGAGAAAAGTTTTAAAGCATGTTTAAATGCTTTGTGAGAATATGTTTGAACTTGCTGAGCGAAAGCTCATTAAAAGTTTTTCATGCTATAGGTAACTGATGGGTGACCAATGGGACCCGTTAGAAGAGCTGGGTGCTGCGGAGGACAGATGCGAAGATTTGGGTATGGATACCATCACTGTTTGCTTCCGCTACGTAAAGAAAATGTTTTCCATTGTTTAATGTTGTGTTTTCAAAGTTTAAAGAAAATAAGTTTTAAGAATTGTATTCAAGTTTTAAAATACAGTTTATGGACTGTATTATGTAATTATAAAGTAAAGTTTTAAACTATGATTTAATAAATGTTTCTTATTAAGTTTTGAGAAACGATTTGAAATGAGTTTAAGGTCAGGTGTTGAGCGATGTCTCCACTTGAATGCGACAGAGGTCGCATCAGTTTTAAAGAACGTTTAAGGAAAGAAAAAAAAATTTTATTACAGTATTTTCTTACTAAGTAAGTAAGATTACTGTTTACGAAACGATGATTATGAAAGTAAAGTGACTGCCCGAAAAGGCGGGTCGTCACAGACGTGAGCCTTGTAAGGATTAAGCATGAAATAAAAGAGGGAAAATGTCAAGAGTTTCGTATTACTGATGACGAAACTCTGTACCTTAAGGATCGTTTATGTGTTCCTAATGTTGATAATTTAAGGGAGAGGATCTTGGCAGAAATTCATGAGACTCCTTACTCTATTCATCCAGGTGCAACGAAGATGTATAATGATCTAAAGGGTAACTTTTGGTGGTTTGGAATGAAACGTGATGTTGCAAAGTATGTGAAGAAATGTACGACATGTCAGCAAGTAAAAGCTGAACACCAGAAACCTGGTGGTGAACTACAGTCTATTCAAATACCGGAATGAAAGTGGGAGGAAATAGCAATGGATTTCATTACCGGCTTACCCAGAACTACGAACGGCTATGATGCAATTTGGGTAATTGTGGATCGGCTGACGAAGACGGCGCATTTCATTCCTATCAAGATCACTTATTCCATGGAACGATTAGCGGAACTCTATGTTAAGGAGATTGTACGACTACATGGGATTCCCAAGTCAATTATCTCAGATCGTGATGGTAGGTTCACATCTAAATTTTGGAAAAGTGTCCAGAATGCAATGGGAACTAGGCTTCATTTCAGTACAGCTTTTCATCCTCAGACTGACGGCCAAACAGAGAGGACGAACTTGATTTTAGAAGATATGCTACGGGCATGTTCTCTCGATTTTAAGACCAGCTGGTGTAAAATGTTACCATTAGCAGAGTTTGCTTACAACAACAGCTTTCAGGCGACAATTGGAATGGCACCATATGAAGCACTGTATGGACGGAAATGCAGGTCACCTATATGTTGGCACGAAGCTGGTAAAAAGAAGTTGATGGAAAGTGTTGATGCTAAAAGAACCGACTTTGTAAATGAAACTTCTGAGATGATAAAGTTGATAAGAAGAAGAATAGAGACTGCTCAAAGCCGTCAAAAGAGTTATGCTGACAAAAGAAGAAGACCTTTAGAGTTCGCTATAGGCGAATATGTGTTCTTAAAAGTTGCACCAATGAAAGGGGTTATGAGGTTTGGGAAGAAAAGCAAGTTAAGCCCAAGATTCATCGGTCCTTATGAAATTGTTAAACAAATAGGCAAAGTAGCTTATCAGCTGAAGTTGCCATCTGAAATGTCCGCAATACACGATGTATTTCATGTCTCCATGCTAAAGAAGTATGTTCCGGACCCTACGCATGTGATTGAGCCACAAGTGATCGAGATACGAGAAGACCTAAGTTATGAAGAAAAGCCAAAGAAGATACTCGATCGAAAAACTAGGACTTTGAGGAATAAAGAAATTCCATTGGTCAAGGTGTTATGGCGAAATCAGCAAGTTGAAGAAGCTACATGGGAACGTGAAGATGACATGAAAGTTTTGTATCCACATTTGTTCTAAGTTTCGAGGATGAAACTTTTATAAGGTGGGGAGAATTGTAACACCCGCCTATTTTATATAACGGACCACGTTAAGTTAGTAACGCTATTAAGGAATGTTATTAATAAATAACGTTATATGATATGATATGTGATGTGCATGTTACTAACTTTTTATGTCAAGATTTGTGACAGGTGACGACCGCATGGAATCGTTGTGCTCTAGTGTTCATGTGAAATTATAAATATATGATTATTTATGATGCAATGATGTGTGAATGTTTTATGTTATGGCATTTAATGACAGATCGGCAGGCCGAAGAGGGAAAATCGGCAGGCCGAACAAGGCTGACAAACAGTCAGCAGAAATCTCTCTAGAGTTATGACTGAGTTAATTACGTTAATTGGGTGAATTGATGTGATTAATTGACATAATAATGGAATGTTTTTATCAGTTAAGGAAATTAAAGGAATAGATTTGTTTTATATTAAGAGGTTTCCTATTTTTAGAAGGTAAGTTAAGGTAAGATTGATGATGTTTGACCTTCCTTTTCTATTCTCCTCCTTTCCCACGCCAATCACCTTCTTCATAGTCAGAAATTTCTGACTTAATGAAGAGTAATGACTCTTTATTATACACATTATGTTAAAAAAAATTTTTACGCTCTTTCCTCAAATAATTTTTCTCGGTTCTGAGACGTTCTCTCATTATTTTCTTTTCCTCCTCTCACGCCTCACGTCACGCCCCCAACAGTCAGAATTTTTCTGACTTAATGAAGGGAATTGAATTCCCATCAATGGTGTTTATTGCGTTAAAAATTTTAACGTTTCCTTTTTCATTATTTTCTCTCCTTCACACGTTTTGCCTCTCAAAAATTTCTGAGACATTCTTTCACTTCTCTTCCTCTTCTCTTCCTCACGAAATTTCTTTCTCTCTTCCACGGACATTTTCTGAGCATATTGTAAAAAAAAAAAGAAGAGAGAAGTCTTGTTTCGTTGATCGAATTCAAGAATTTCGAGAAGAAACTTCAAGGTATGAATTCAGTTTTTTTTTGGTAAATGTAAAAAGATGTTCTCCTCTTCAAATTTCGTCTACAATGTCTTCTTTAGGTATTGTATTTTGTTATGTGTGATGTCTCTTCACGTTTTATGTCATTTTAACGTTTTATGAAAAATGAATATTTCTGTCTTCTACCCCTCACAGTAAAATGTTACTGTTTAATTTTGAAGGTATGAAAAATGTAATGATTATTCAATAGGTAAAGAATGATGTTTTCGTGAAAAGTTGTTAATTATGCTTATGTATGAGTATGTAAGATGAATGTATTTTATGATTATGAAATGTTTTAATAAATGTTATTTCTGGATTTTTGATTATAAAATGTTATGTATGTTTAAAAGATTTTATGATAATAAAAATAATTTCATGCATGATAATATGATGCTTGTATGAAGTTTTGAATTACAATATAAATATATTAATTGTTCGAAAATATTTTATTTAAAAGATAATTATGTTTAGATGTAGGGTTTTGAATAATATTTAAAATATGAGATGAGTGTATGGATATTTTATGATAAGTATTGATTTTTTTATTGCATCTTAAAATGGATATATGGCATGGACACTTAAGGAAGCGAGCACAACGAGACCGCGGTGTCGTCACCAAGTGCAATATTAAGGTTAAGTAAGCTATCGATAAAGTAAGTACATTCTCACCTGCAACATGACACTTTTTCAAGGTTTAATGATATGTTTACAAGGATTTTCCTGATGATTTTATGATGATTTTTCTTAAAGGATTTCTTATGAAAAGTTTTTCATGATTTAAAGTTATGCATGTATGATGATTATGGTATGTTTCAAAGTATGAAAATTATGTATATATGTATCACCTAATAAGTGTTGCACACCTAATGTTATAAAATGATATGTTATGATGTCATGTTTGGTTTGGGATTAGCTACCCTTCTCCTCTCATGACGGCGCGCCAATGATGATGTTTATGGTGCAACACTTGGGCCATTAAGAATAAAAATATATATATATATATGGGATAAATTTTAAAATGGTCAATATTATGAAAGATATGTTTCTATGAAATTGTGCTTAAGGCACTTTTATGATACGATGATGATGATGATGATGATGATGTTTATGAAATGTTTTAAATTGTGAGAATTTTATGTACTCACTAAGCATTAGCTTATTCATGTTTTATATGTCATGTTGCAGATAAGGGTAAGAGAGTCATGGAATAGGTGGAGGACATGGAACGGCGTGTGAGCAACATGAACGATGAATTGTAACCGGAAGCACGCCAAGAAGAAATGAATTTATGATTTAATAAAATTATATATTTTGAACATATTATATGTTGAGTTTTTTTTTTTAAGAATACTTATATTATGGTTTTATAAGTTATTTTATCATTTTTTATGAAATATGAACTTTCGCTATATTTTACGTAAAGTTAGAACGTTTTAAATTTTTTCTTCCAAAGTAGATTTGGTCTCGGACGGCCTGCCGAACTCCGTGTCCGGCCTGCAGAAGACCAGAAGATCGGCCGACCGATCTATTTTTTCGGCCTGCCGAACCTGGATGAATTTTTGGTCCGAATTACAAAGCTTCTGCCGGCCTGCCGGTGGAAGACGCTCCGGCTTGCCGATGTTGTTCGGCTTGCCGAAGTCCCAAGTTCGGCCTGCCGAACCGTGGGAATAAGTGGATTTCAAAGATGTGATGATCAAAGTGATTTGATGTGAGATTTTAATAAGTCTTGATTTTACTATTTGATTATCAATTATTATTAAATAAGTTCATGAATAATTTAAGTATAAACGAATAAATTATGTTATGGAATAAATTAAACTATGTTCTTCGAAACAACGTAAGTTTTAAAAAAAAAAATTGTATGAATGGATCCTGGTAATGTAAGTTTAAGTACTTTTAAAATCTATAGTACGATTGAGTTGATATTATCTATGAGTTTAATTATTTAAGCATGTATGAATATAAGTATGTAACGATATCTGTGACGTCTGAATTAAAGGGCGTTACAATCCACACCTAATTGTGTGTAAAAAGAGTCAATAACAGATACGTGCGAAACTTTGACTTTTTGATGGTGCTAATTAGTGGCTTAAACCTTCATGTTTAGTTGCTTACCATCTTTCTTTTGTAAATTTCTGGCATTGGAGTGGAGGCAATCTACAATGAACATTTGCAATGTGTATTCGTACATGAGAAGGTAGCTTTGCAAAAGAAATGAAAAATTGAGGATATTTTTACAAGAATTAAGTACCACTTCGTCAAGCTTTTCCCACAGCTTAGACATATCACAGATAGACTTCGAGCAAACCGGGCAGGAATACCTACAATATGGAACAAATAAGTTGTCAAAGAATGTGGAACTTGAGAACTTACTTAAGAAACTGTCTCTGGTTATTAAAAAGAATGATACAAAAGAGAGAACTATTTCCCCCAGTAGATGTTCCCCATAAAGAAGCGTAATGTAAAGTTATTCTTTTTGTCCTATAGAAGCTTGAGACACGAAATACTTGTCGATCATACCTATGGTGTAGCTCCATCTCTTTTAGGCATTCCAAATGGATTGTGTGACCACAAGGCAAGACGCTAGTCGTTTCGGTCGAATCAAATAGAAACTGCAGACCAAAATTGGAGTAACAAATCCAATTTGAAAACCAAACAATTCTCCTCTTCTTACTCAATAGAAGAAAAGTTTTTACAGACAGAATTACCTCAAAGCAAACAGGGCAGTTATGGTGCATAGCCCTTTCCATGCAGTGGTGTCCATCTTCCATCAACTTAGAGTAGCAACATCCTAAACCAAGTATTTAAGGTAGAAAAACTCAGTTAACAGGAAAAGGAAATGCAGGAGAAAGAAAAATAATCAATTCGGGTTTAGATTATAGTTTCCATACCACAATTCTTACAATGGAAAAAATTTTCCTTGCCTCCAGTTCTGTGTAAAAAATAACATAGAAGAATGCTATTTAGAAACTCAAATTTAAGCACATGGACATAAATAAAGATAGTAACCAAACATAAATTGAACTATCACCTGCATATTCCACACTCATCACAATGGTATTGATTCTTTGAAACCTGAAAGGCAAGAAAATTGTTGTTTAATTTTTGAGAAATATTAGTACAACCTTGGAAATACACTAGAACAGTTTTCTTTTTCTTTTTTTTTTTTCCTTCTTTTTCTTTTAGTCAGGGTATTTCTAGCTAAACCTAAATAAGAATTAGCATAGGAACTTACGTTGTCATCGAAGAATTTGCATATGGCACAAAAGTACTTTCCCATGCACACTCCACAACTAATGCAATACTGCTGGACCTGATAAAGTTAAGAAACCAAAATTAGGTAAATACTCAATTGCAATATTCTTTCTCAAAACGACTTTCAGTTTCTGAGAATTCTGGTTCATGATTTAAGGAACTTACATCTTGTTCTGTTCCACAGAGGGAGCATATGACCTGTGAAACAGATCAAATTGCACATTATTAGAGAAACATAGTATCACTAGAATTCCATGATTATAAAAAAAAAACAACAAGACACTTGTCAGTATAAATGTCAGAAGTTTATCCAAGTGAGAAACCTTTTTTTTTAATTATTATTTTTTATTTTATAACAAACTACCTCAAACATGTGAAGAGAGTAGCTAAAAGTTATCAGCACTTCAGACTCATGGAAATTCGTTAGCCTTTAAATCATCAAAGCCTTTCTTAGAAAGCGAAATGTTCATGTACTTGATCAAAACTTGTTCAGAGAGTGGCATAAAAGTGAATATATTCAAAATATGAACAAAGAACTGTGAAGAAGAACTAATTAGAATGCGAACCTTTTCAACTTCATGTCGTGGAAGATCATGTTGATGGCTAGGATTAGGTTCTAGTGAATTCTGTTTGCAAAAAGTTGAAAAAGAAAACAGATTCTATCAGATATGAATATGTAAAAAAGAAATAACTTAACAAACTATAAAAAAAGAAACCAAACAAATAAACAAACTTTAGTACCTTTGCTTCATTATGACAGTGCCTGCAATCAAAAATCTCTCCACAACAAGGGGCTCTTATCTTGCATCTCCTTCTATAGTGTGAGCACCTAAAACCCCACAACAAAATATAAGGGGAAACAGAAAGAAACCAAAAAGAAAACCTCACAAACTTCAGAAAACGGGGGAAAAAAAGGAGAAAAATCTGACATACCCAAAAGTCCCAGATCCAAGCTCGGTTGGTGTTTGATTTATCTCATCAAATTCACAGAATTCTGATAGCACATAAGAAGAAGAAGAAAACTCAACTTCACTCCCCATTCCGAAAATATCTTGGTTCTGCGTCAGAAAGAATCACAAGAAGAAAAAGGGAAGGAAAATTACGAAGTGGAGATCAAAGATGCAGACAAACATGTAAAAACCGATGGGCAGTGTGGACCATAAATGATGAGGAGTCGTTAAGCTAAAATTTTTTCCCTGGTTTGGAAAGTCGTGGTTCGTTGAGCTGACTTGGCAACACGTTTGACCTGATCTTGTAGCTTTCAAAATCTGGTTTTGGAATATGGCCAACAATATCTAATAGTTGTGTGAGAGGATAAATACCATAGATGGAAGGTTGCGAGGAGCTTTTACAAGTTGTTATCCAACACACTTCCACGTCAAGTTTAGGCGTCAACATATTTTCATGAAATATTGGAATTTCAGCGAGACTTCGGATTTTGGGAAAGTGACTGTGGGCCGCTTGTTGGTTAGCGCGTGGCACAAATTCTGATGAAGTGTGGTTTACGATCTGATTATATGCTGATTAGGAATGGGTCCCACAACCTCACCGATGCCACGCTGTTGGGTCCATCCTCACAGTTCCTTGGATCATGTTGTTTGGCTTGTTCGGTGTCGTATCTCGGATGGGCCTGATGTGTTGACTCAGGACGCAACAGTTGGTGTTGTTGTTTTTTTTTTAATACTATTATTTATATTATATATTAAGTTATGACATAAATAAATATATATATAGGTTAAAAAAATAAAATTTAAAAAATAAAATTTTTAATTTTTCTTAATAAAAATTATGGTAACAGATGGAAAGCCATGACACGTCTCAATTTTCATGGATATTGAATGTGCAACAACAATGACTATACCTGGCTAAACTCTTGAGATTGAAGAGATTCATTTGTATTTAGATGCTTTGAAAATAAATGATTTAATTATGAAAAAATAAATAAAAAAGTATACTAGGGACCTATTCGTTTGGTTTTGCTGTTATATATAAGTTAACATAGGACAAATTTAAGAAGGTTTCGATTTTTTTTTCTCTTTTGAAATGGGAGATTGAATTTCAAAACTAAAAGACATAATATCCCTAAAACTGACACAAGTAACTTCATGACAAAGGACGATTTATCCCAAATGAAAAAATTTGAATGAAATGCTTAAGTAGGAACCATTTAAGGAATTTTGAATTCAGATACTTAACTAGGCACACCATATGTGACGTCCCTTTTGACAAACCATCTAACTAATAGACCGAGAAGGAGCAAGTCTAGGGACGTTCACGAATTGGAAAATTTTCAGATTTAGAAAATTTTAATTATCCAAAATCTTTGAATTAGAAAAATCCTAATCCACAATCCGATCCAAAACCATCAGATTGGATTCATGGATTTGCAGATTAAAACTATAACCTTTTAAAATAAGAATATTGAAGACCAATTTTTTCAACATAAAAAGTTAAAATAAACAATCTATAATATAAAATAGTTTAATAAAGTTAAATTTGTTAAAACCAATTATACAAACTAGTTTTAACAAAACTTAAAATCAAGTCTTCTTAAAAAAAACTATTATTCATTCATCAACAACACTTAAAACTTTAAAGCATTTCAATTTTAATCACTTCCCTTAGGGTTTCTTATTTCTAACTTGGATTAGGCTTTTTAAACACAACTTGATAATAATTGCTTGACAGAAAACATTAGATTTTTTTTTAAAGGAAAAGTATTGTTTAAATGTATGTTATTAAAATTATAAAATATATAAACATATATGAGTTTCGGATTGACAGATTGTACTGATTAAATATTTCTCAATTTGGAACCAATCCAAAACTTTCTTCGATCTAATCCAAAACTTTTAGATTGGATTGGATTGAATAGATCCATGAATCCCGATGAGCAACTCATAACACCAATACTGTGCACTACATCACAAAGATATAAGTCTTGCAAATTATAAACATAATTTCTATGGGAAACCACGTCCATCGTTATAAAATAAATCCAAACATACAACAAAGGTACACAACTACAATGATAGAGTGACCTTTGAGTCCAAGAGAGGCATGGCGAGCAATGCCATAAAGGGAAAGCCATTGGGACCTCCTAAAACAATCTACTAAACTCATCGAGTTGTTCCAAAGGATCAAAATGGCCAGTTATTAATGGTATTCTTTGTTGGCTCTCTATAAAATACTCATTTAGACGAAGCTTTCCAAATGCATCATAAGCTAAACCCATGCTAAGAAATAACCAACCCGCAATGAATAGAGAAGACATAGTAATGCTATGAATGACCCAGTAGTGAATACTGGTAGTAATATTAGCAAACCAAACAACGGACGAGTCACCAAATGTAACGCCCCTATATGGGGGTTAACAGTTTTTAATGAGATAAAATAAAAATAAATAATAAAAGTAAAACCTTAAAAATAAAATTTGCCCGGGACTTAAATGAAAACTCTCAACTCAAAAATAAAAATATAAACGATAAATAAACCACAGTTTTAATGTAGCACCTTAAATTTAATAATATAAACTGTTGTCATCATCATTTTAACCCTCAACACATTGTAATACAGTCACAGAAAGTAACAATTGATGCTTACATTATCATGAAGAACATTCTCAACGATTGAAGCAGTCCCAATGTAATATAGCTACCTCACTTCCTCAACTATATTTCTCGTAGCCACCTCACACTTAGTGAGTCCTGAAAAGATATAAACATAAGGGAATGAGCAACACTATGCTCAGTAGAGAAAGCTATTACTCACCTTTAGGTTTTTATCATTACCACATTAAAACCTGCATGGTTAGTAAGTCACATCATATTCCAGATTATGAGGTTTATTATGATCACATCTTATGGATACCGTAGTTAATCATTACCAAGTGTCATAATTACACATTTATACAAATATTACCAATCATCTTTGTTCCTAGGTATCCATGTTAAATTGAGTATCACTCAACTCATCGAAACTCAAATGGGCGCACTTGATCACCCTATAAACATTCCAAGGGTGTTCCGGTGAGGGGACATCAAGCCCCGAGTCCTCACCAAATCGATTCCTGTACAGTGTGTTCTGGGACTTTCAACCCAAGGAAGCGTCATCACCTTCCCCCTATTTTTCCTTTTAGGGTATTCGTGCCCAAGGACGTAACCGTCGCCCTTTTTACATCTCACTATTCCTTTGTATTCAATTTATATTTATAGAGTCAATTTCCTAACCATGCTTCTCAATTTATAACATATGTCAAATCATTATATTTATCGCTATACAATATACATATTTTACAATATAAAACAATCAAATTTAATTTACCAAAACCTCACAAAAGATGAGTAATAGAATCCCTACCTTTTAAGCTTATCAACAGTCTCTTAATCCTGGAATCAATTAACGTTAGCTCC
The DNA here is from genome assembly GCA_025403435.1 of Artocarpus heterophyllus. NCBI lineage: Eukaryota > Viridiplantae > Streptophyta > Magnoliopsida > Rosales > Moraceae > Artocarpus > Artocarpus heterophyllus. Next base: position 46,563 of record JAJQZP010000105.1, on the reverse strand, counting down.
ATACTCCCTTGATCCTAAGGCGTGCATAAGGACAATTAAAACTAAAGCACAACATACAACTACATTCATAAATAAATCATGTGTAAACCTATCTTACTAGTATGCCATTAAAGCTTTTATATAAATCTCTTTTGAATACCACAGTAAACAATTTTTGTCTTAACACAATATAAAATGTGAACAAGTAATCTATATGTTTTAGTCCCTAATAAGATTCATCAATCACTTAGGATAATATTGGAAAGGTTGCAAGACATTAAAGAATTAGGTGGTGAGCAAAGATGGGTTCTTGGTTCAGGTTAGCAGCTGGTATACCATAACAAACTGGTAGATTTACTAGTTTCCAATACAAAAATTGAATAATTCTTAGAAAATAAAATACAACTCCGATTTAGGTTTATGATAGCTCGTTAGAAAGCCTAGGATGCTACTTTTCAAATATGCAAACCAATTTATAAAATTCATTTTAATTTAATCTTAGAATTTCAAGAAATAACCACTGCCCATAGAGGTATTACAAAGTTTAACAATATAAATTTTCTGTCTAGGGCATATACACTTAGACTTCATACATATGCTCCAAAATAGCAACAAACATATACTTAGGTTTAAGAACGCAAATTTGAATAATCCTTTAGTATAAAAGAAAATTTATAAATGAAAGACTAAATTTGTTCATAAGATTCTAACCTCGGATTATGGTTAGTTGGAAGCTTGAAATGGCTTCAAAACAGGTTCCTTTACTTCGGTATGACTGAAATTCTTGCTCAAATGGAGGTGATGGTGGCTGATTTTTATGGCTGCCTTGAAGAAGTTCTCTAAGTATTTTGCTTCAGCAAAGAAATGAGAAGAAGAGTGTGGGAACCGTGGAAGAGAAAGGAAGAAAAGATGAAGTCTTTGAAGAGAAGTGATAGAAACAATTATAGAGGAGACATGTTGAAGCATGTCACGGAGGAAATAAAGAAAATGAGGGTCAAGAGTAGTTGGAAAAGATATCCTTATGTCTCATCTAAAGACTTTAACACACATAATGCCAATATGACATTTTTGAGATTTATTAGAAGTTCTAAGGCTTTTTAGTAATCATACTAAATAAATATAGGAGAATTTTAGAAAATTTAAAAATAGATAAAAATAAATATTATAAAATAAATTTAAATGAAGCAATTTTTTTTTTATACATTAAAAATTAATTTAATTACCTCAATACCCGTTAGAAGAATAACGGGTGTCACAGCTCTACCCCCCTTAAAGAAATTTCGTCCTCGAAATTTCAATTCTAGCAATACTAGTAAAAATTATGATTCCACTATGATTCCAATTCTGAGTCTAAACCGTTAATGTTGTTTGTCCTCCAAATTTAAGTTATCGTATCTCCACTTATTTACTTGCATAATAAATCTTACTCCTAAATCCCTCAATGAGAGTATTTCTGACAAGTTTCAACTTATAACACCGTATAATAGTCTAAGAATCTGATCAGGCCTACATATTGACCATACCATGATTCCAGTCCTTCATTGTCCATGGACTGTGATTTACAATCACATTTAAGGAGATTGCTAGAGAAATTTTATATACTTCATCTTTAGGTTCCTTTTCCTTTTTGAGTAAGGAAAAGTCAAATATATTTGATTTCATACCTCAACTAATAAACTAAAACATAATCATAAAACATATATCACAAACACTTCTATTCAAAACCATACATTAAGCTTACTCATAGAGATATTAAACAGAATCTCAGAGTTGCAGACAAACCCGACATATTTTTCATTAAACAGCTATCCTCATGACACAAACATTCAACCCAAATAATATACTCATATTTCATATGGAATATCCCCATAACTGACTCTGGTACTTCCACATAATATTAACAGAATATTACACATTACAAACATAATACGGATACGTTTCGAGAGTATAAGGCACTCCGTATACCAGCTATCCATATCATGCATGCTTAGAGGATACAAAAACATCGATAAACAAAAGATCGGACCTTAAGAAGGATGCGTTTCGAGAGCATCAAGTACTCCGTATCCAGCCATCCCGGCATTAGGCTCAATGAATCTAAAAGATTTAACAACGACGTACCGCAAAAAACACATAATACAAGGCAAACGGTTATTCGTAACACACGAAATACGGACACACATGCCTACATGCCAAAGATAAAACAAAAAGATTACAGATGGAGATTCAAATCAATTGGCCGCTCCCGGCTTTCCCTTTCCCATTCAAGCTTGGATGTTGCAGTGTCGGATTCTGGATGTATGATTTGCATTTTATCTATCAATTCCTCAGCTGTTGAAGCAGTGACAAAGATTTGTCTCTCCGATTCTGTAGTGATGTTTTCTTCCACAGCGTAATCTAGAAATTTCAAAAGACCGTCATAAAAACCCTTTACGTTCAGCAGTCCCAAAGGTTTGGAATAAAAGCCCAATAATTGCCCACAAGCAACTATAAATATTTCCTCAAGAGTACCTAGACCACCAGGTAATGCTATAAAAGCATCAGAATTATAGATTATGTCTTTAAAATTTTTAGGGATACTCCTGACTCCTTCTCCCTTACCTATGGCTTCCTTACAAAGGTTTCCTTCAACTGGAATATGAGGCCAAATTCTTACATCAGTAGCGTCGCTAGACCTAGCTGCTAGTGCCATATTTACCATCATTTTTATACTACCACCCCCATAGATTATGTTAATCTTCTTGTGTGCTAGGACTTGTCCTAAGTGATTTGCAGCTTCTAAATAAGCTTTATCTTTTCCAAAGCTGGAACCACAAAAGACACAGACATTCTTTATTTTCTTCGTGGACTGGGAGGTAGACATATTTGGTTTATAGAAGTCGGTTGCTTAATGTCTGCTCCACTTAGACTTCGGGTTCTACATGAGATTTTAAAGATGAGAAATATACAAAAAGGGCTAAAGAGATAGACGAGTAGGTAATGAAAAGGTAATCCAAAGATTTAAACAAAATCTTGTGCGGATAAGAAAGTAAGATAAGGTGATTGATAGTTTACAGAAAATCTGATTCACTTTTTGAAAAAGATTAGACTCTAATTGTATAACTTTTGACAATTGAGAACAATTCGACAAAAGACCCTCATGACACAACTGTAGACTTTTTGACAAATATACACCAAGTCTAGAAATTTAATATAAACGATAAATACTGTAGAACTTTTGAAATTTGAGACACAAATCTTGAAATATCTGGATAAGCTTTTCAAAATTCAAACATATTACTGTACCGTATGTAACGTGTCTGATAAGATAATATATTTTATTATATATATATTTAAGAAAATCATAAATTAATAAGATATTAACACTTACTGTATCAATCTAATAGTCACAATTATTTCAAACACAAAAGCAAATATTCTGAGTAAAAGAAAAACACAAACTGTTGAACATCAGCTAAAACTGCTTCAAATAAGTAAAGACTAAATAACCTTTATAGAGCGATGACTTATTTCCCATCCAGTTTTCTTATGGCTTGGCAAACAGGATCTAGAAATACCATATTCCTGAGGCGTTGTCTTTCTGTATAAAATTTAGGCCAGAGTTTAAAAATAGCTCCTTGAACATATCCACTAGGGTGACCGTGGAGAGGAGGATGGATGCTATCCAAGTTCTCCTTTGAAAGTCCATCCCTACAAAACCTTATTTTATCCTCTCTATTCGTAGACATATAACCAGGTGAAGTACATTTACCGTTACAATTTTGTCTTCCACATTTGTTACAAGTGACCACGATGGCACGAGCTCTTCTTTTCATTGCACTACGACTGGTACCTGTTCCTGGTAAACCGACATCTTGACTAAAGTCACTCGGACGGATTTTCCCCTCTATCAACATTCTCACATCACAAGGGATACCAAAACGCATAAGAATCCACAACCGAGTAATTCTAGCCTTGTATTTCTTTCTGAGAATCTTTTGGGAGAGTGATGGGAAATACTTTCTTAGGTGTTGGTACTTTGGGTCCATGATGAGATGAAAGAAGAGTAAATAGAAAGGAAAAATTAAGATAGTAAATTGCAGAATCCTAGAATTCCTTCTTCTTTTAGAGAAAAAGAAGAATTTTTAATGAAAAAGAAGAGGATTTGCGATTTAGAGAGAAAATAACAAATTAAGAGAGAAAAAGTGAACTCGGAGAAATAAGCTCCTATGCACAGTAAACGTATTTGTAAACATTAATTAAACCACTGTATATGACACGTATAGAGACCACGTGGGAGAGACAGTGTGAATCAAACTGATTTAGGATTTAAACTAGGCCCAAATGTTCTTAGTTGAAAATGGTCAGGTTGTTTCGGGCCTTAACACATTTAGAACGAGTTAAATAACAAACATAAAATTGAAAACCAATTTGTATAAATCTTAAACCCAATTTAAAGCCCACTATAGATAAAGTTAACTATGAACAACAAATCTAATTTAACGACAACAAGGATCTTCCTGAATGATATTTAAAATCATTTCATAACAACATAATCTTCCAGCAACTCAAATAATTTTGTTTTAATCAAAACCTTATTGAACAATGCATACACCCATATGTTATTCCTAATACTCAACATCTATCAATGGATTCATCATCATTACTACCAAGGGTTTAGAATGCGACTAACCTTGAAATCAATACGATTTACGTCTTTCAACGTAGACCATATCAATGAACAAAGACACTTGATGTTACTACTTAAGAACATCTATAATCCCCACAATTCTACTCATACAATATATAATTTCCTCATATAACAAAACCTTAGGTAACCAAAAGATTCACTGATACACTTAAATACAATGTACGTAACGAAATATTCCAATTTTGAGATTCATGCATTCTAGACTTTACACAGTCTCAACAGACCAAAAGTCTAACATTTATCTCTCTCAAGATTCAATACCATGATTCCCAACTTATATCATATTCCTCAAATATATAGAACTTTTAAGAAAAGACATTGACACTTATGTGCTCCATCGAATCCACACATAATCATTACTTAGGTTTGAATCAATTACGAAAAATTTGGCATATCTATGTCAAACTTTAAAATCAATAAATCAAGCCTTATATTTCTTATTGTTTTTCACGAGACAAAAGGCTTTTAAATCCTCGTATCTATACGAATTTCTCATCGTTTATACGAATTAGATATGCTTATAGATCCAAATATTATACGAATCTCTCGTAAGCATTCTACTTATAAACTCATTCCATATAATTATCATTCCCTTATAACTATTAATACTTTCCTTCTATATAATTATTGTACTCATATAACTATTGATATTTTCATTCTATGGCCTTTCCATGTTACATCCTTCTAGACTGTATAAATCAATGTGAAGGTTCATTTTGATGATGACAATAAAAATTCAGCTTCAAAACCATCTCAAAAATATATTTTTTTAAAGTGGTGCTACACTCCCTAGGTTAACCGAACCTAGGCTCTGATACCAAAAATTCTGTAACGCCCCTATATGGGGGTTAACAGTTTTTAATGAGATAAAATAAAAATAAATAATAAAAGTAAAACCTTAAAAATAAAATTTGCCCGGGACTTAAATGAAAACTCTCAACTCAAAAATAAAAATATAAACGATAAATAAACCACAGTTTTAATGTAGCACCTTAAATTTAATAATATAAACTGTTGTCATCATCATTTTAACCCTCAACACATTGTAATACAGTCACAGAAAGTAACAATTGATGCTTACATTATCATGAAGAACATTCTCAACGATTGAAGCAGTCCCAATGTAATATAGCTACCTCACTTCCTCAACTATATTTCTCGTAGCCACCTCACACTTAGTGAGTCCTGAAAAGATATAAACATAAGGGAATGAGCAACACTATGCTCAGTAGAGAAAGCTATTACTCACCTTTAGGTTTTTATCATTACCACATTAAAACCTGCATGGTTAGTAAGTCACATCATATTCCAGATTATGAGGTTTATTATGATCACATCTTATGGATACCGTAGTTAATCATTACCAAGTGTCATAATTACACATTTATACAAATATTACCAATCATCTTTGTTCCTAGGTATCCATGTTAAATTGAGTATCACTCAACTCATCGAAACTCAAATGGGCGCACTTGATCACCCTATAAACATTCCAAGGGTGTTCCGGTGAGGGGACATCAAGCCCCGAGTCCTCACCAAATCGATTCCTGTACAGTGTGTTCTGGGACTTTCAACCCAAGGAAGCGTCATCACCTTCCCCCTATTTTTCCTTTTAGGGTATTCGTGCCCAAGGACGTAACCGTCGCCCTTTTTACATCTCACTATTCCTTTGTATTCAATTTATATTTATAGAGTCAATTTCCTAACCATGCTTCTCAATTTATAACATATGTCAAATCATTATATTTATCGCTATACAATATACATATTTTACAATATAAAACAATCAAATTTAATTTACCAAAACCTCACAAAAGATGAGTAATAGAATCCCTACCTTTTAAGCTTATCAACAGTCTCTTAATCCTGGAATCAATTAACGTTAGCTCCATACTCCCTTGATCCTAAGGCGTGCATAAGGACAATTAAAACTAAAGCACAACATACAACTACATTCATAAATAAATCATGTGTAAACCTATCTTACTAGTATGCCATTAAAGCTTTTATATAAATCTCTTTTGAATACCACAGTAAACAATTTTTGTCTTAACACAATATAAAATGTGAACAAGTAATCTATATGTTTTAGTCCCTAATAAGATTCATCAATCACTTAGGATAATATTGGAAAGGTTGCAAGACATTAAAGAATTAGGTGGTGAGCAAAGATGGGTTCTTGGTTCAGGTTAGCAGCTGGTATACCATAACAAACTGGTAGATTTACTAGTTTCCAATACAAAAATTGAATAATTCTTAGAAAATAAAATACAACTCCGATTTAGGTTTATGATAGCTCGTTAGAAAGCCTAGGATGCTACTTTTCAAATATGCAAACCAATTTATAAAATTCATTTTAATTTAATCTTAGAATTTCAAGAAATAACCACTGCCCATAGAGGTATTACAAAGTTTAACAATATAAATTTTCTGTCTAGGGCATATACACTTAGACTTCATACATATGCTCCAAAATAGCAACAAACATATACTTAGGTTTAAGAACGCAAATTTGAATAATCCTTTAGTATAAAAGAAAATTTATAAATGAAAGACTAAATTTGTTCATAAGATTCTAACCTCGGATTATGGTTAGTTGGAAGCTTGAAATGGCTTCAAAACAGGTTCCTTTACTTCGGTATGACTGAAATTCTTGCTCAAATGGAGGTGATGGTGGCTGATTTTTATGGCTGCCTTGAAGAAGTTCTCTAAGTATTTTGCTTCAGCAAAGAAATGAGAAGAAGAGTGTGGGAACCGTGGAAGAGAAAGGAAGAAAAGATGAAGTCTTTGAAGAGAAGTGATAGAAACAATTATAGAGGAGACATGTTGAAGCATGTCACGGAGGAAATAAAGAAAATGAGGGTCAAGAGTAGTTGGAAAAGATATCCTTATGTCTCATCTAAAGACTTTAACACACATAATGCCAATATGACATTTTTGAGATTTATTAGAAGTTCTAAGGCTTTTTAGTAATCATACTAAATAAATATAGGAGAATTTTAGAAAATTTAAAAATAGATAAAAATAAATATTATAAAATAAATTTAAATGAAGCAATTTTTTTTTATACATTAAAAATTAATTTAATTACCTCAATACCCGTTAGAAGAATAACGGGTGTCACACCAAACAAACATCTCATGGGTGAACGCATCATCGGTGCCTACCTCCAACCAAGACACTCTTAAGACCAGTGACGGAGCCAAAAACTTTTGCCAGTGGGGGCTCATAACCAAAACAAAAATCTAACTGAAATAAATATCTATTAACATGCTGCAATTGTCCGTACAAAGTTTTATGTTTATCAAACTTTTAAAGAAAATGATATCTTTGTAAGAGGTTAGCATGGGCTAATAGATATTAATATAACATAATACTCATTTATGTATATACGATTTTTAAAATTAAAAAATTTGAGTGGGGGCTGGTCCTTAACTCCCTCGGTGTTAGCTCATGACCACCAGATGTGATGCATCACTAAGGGAACCAAAATGCAAGTTTAGTAGAGCATCGACACGCCCGAAACTAGTGCAACGTCTCGAGAAACACCCTCTACCACTACCGTCAATAGGCGGTCCTCCATACCAACATCGAGAGACAGCGTGCATAATCCAGAGCTCGTTGACAAATCCTGAGGCAACACTGAACTTCAACCCTAGGGGCATAGATCTTAGGAAGATCTATTACAAAGAGAGAGGTGGACAAAGAAAAGCTAGGGTTTTTGCTTTTTTTTAAAAAAAAAAAAAAAATCAAAGGGCGCACTTTTTCCTTAACTGTGATATATTTCGCGTTTCAAATCTTGAAATCATGGGGTTTGAATGGGATTTTAAGATTCAGAAAAAAAACCTTTTTTTTCTCGTCCCTCTCTCTTCCAAACACTAATCCACATTAGATTTACGAGTTAAATTGCACCAGCCCAATTGCATGAACCAACGTATTTGCCCGGATTGGCGTGAGATTTATTTTAGCTTTCATGTTTTCATAGCATCTCCTTTGGTTTCCTAGATATGGTAATAGTGCCGCCCATAGTTTGTGTTCTTCGGCCATTTAGATGTAAAAACATTGGTTTGGTTTCTTATCATCAGTGAGAGCTTTCAATAAATTCATTGATTTGGTAAAAAAAAAAAGAACAGGTTCTAAGTAGAAGTTGACAAGTGGTTCTAAGTAGAAGTTGACGTCGCCAATGACGCTAATATGTTGTAGATACTCTCCTTTGTTAGCAATATATTGCAAGTAATATGTACAAAAGAAACAGGTTACAATTGTCAAAATGAAAAATCAAGAAACAAGTACAACAAAACCTTTAACTTCAACTAAATCAAAGCAAAAATTTAACAAAAAAACGGTTGAGGCACGTATAAGTCACATTTTCCTTAAAACAGATTCGTCCCATCTGGTTGTGCATGAGGATTTGATGAACGTCTACAACAACTAGCAACGAAATCTTATATATTATCAGAGTGAACTTGAAATGTATTTTCCTTTATCACCAAAAAGGACAATGACAGAACAAGAAAAAAAAAAAAAAAACAAAGGAAAAAGAACAACAGGACTTGTAAACAGGAGAAAGGCCTAGCACAATCGTGTGTGAATTTTCGCGTGTAAAACAAGCAGAAAATGGCTCTTTAAATAGCTTGGTCACGAGGGGTTACACCACTATGGTTTAATTTTGGATTTATGAGCTGGTATTATGAGGTTTAATTCTAATGCCATTAATATCCATTAACCACCTGCATAACTGCAGTTTTATAAGCAGGTCATTAAGCCTATCAACAGTAAAAAATTTGGGTGATTTATGAGCTGGTATTATGTGGTTTAATTCTAATGCCATTAACCTCCATTAACCACCTGCATAACTGTAGCTTTACGAGCAGGTCATTAAGCCTATCAACGGTAAAAATTCAGATTAATTTTGGATTTATTGTTGTTGGAAGCAATAAAAAATTTTGCAAAACGAGGCCCACGCAAGGCAAGCTCAACGAACCCGGCATTCGAGTTGCCCAAGTCGTGGGTGCACATTGAGCCCCTAACACACCGGGGTCGTGATTTGCACACCCCTCTCCTTTGCGTGTGAGAGATTCTCTTAGGTATAACATCGTGCCCGAGCACAAAAATACAACATCTTAAAAACAATGTCAAGCTTTAATGCCTAATCAATATGAGACTCTATATTTAAGCTTATTCTAACAAAATCTAAATGTCAATGAGCACACTTTGATTATCAATTTCTCATTCACCTAATTATCATTTTTCCAATATCCTCAAGTCAAAATTCCAAAGAATATCCCTAGTTGTTCAGTTAGTCTTGTCATTATGCTTTTTTTTTTTTTTGAACTTAACTCTTGTCTCTTATGGCATGGAGAGTTATAATAAGTAGCATTTTTTCTTATCTATGTCTGCAAATTAATTTGCAATTCAATTCCCAAATTCGAAAACTTAAGCACTTAGATATTTATATTTTATATTTCTTCAATTTTTTTGATCTAAAAAGCAAGAATAGTGTACATATATAAGCACTTACCCTGCATGTAAAGGACCAATACATACAAGATAGTGGTGATTTTTTTAGATGCATTAAAGTACGTACAATTAATCAGTTTGCTTCAATACTTGATTGATATTAATCCTAAGTATACTGCTGCTGAGAAATATTAAAGGAACCACCTTGTTATTTACCAGATTTTATTCACCCCATTGTGGCAAATATAAGAGTACACTTTTTTTTTTTTACCAACACTTGATTAATATGGTCGTTAATGATCTTTAATAGATCTGAAAAAAAGACCATTAATGTAGTGAATAAAGTGTAATAAACAAAACCAGCCCCTTTCAAGTAATATTTATATTCTCCGTCTTTTCATCTTAAATAGCCATAAATCTTGATCTTTTCCGGTGGATTTCTATTCCTCAAGCCACAAGGACTTTGAGACATGCTTTGATTTTTTCAACGAGTAGACTGGGCAAAAAAAATACAAAAAAAAAAAACATTTTGATCATAAAACGTTGGAATTCGCAACCAAGTATTTAGTCATGAATTGTTGAAATCTTGGTGTGGCATGAAAAATTTTTCGCGCCTTTTTTGAGTGAGCAAATAAGTTTCGGTCGCAGAAAACTTTTTTCCTTGGTCAAAATTTGGTCATGGAAAGTCCACTATCTGCAACCAAATTTAATCTGTTCATCAAATATACTTGGCACCAACAAATTTTGGTTGCCCGCTAAGTTTTTAGTGACCAAAATTTTTTTGCTAGCTGATTTATATGTTTGATCAGTGACCAAAATTTGGTCACGACAAACTACTTTTTGTAAGTAATTTTTTTTTTTTTTTTTTGTCGTGGAAAGGTTGATAATAGAATGTCAGAATTCTTGTAGTGATATTAATGGCTCATCATTTCTAATTATCTAACAATCCTTGCTACATATATATACAATTTGTTAATTAATTACTTACTTTAGTAGTTAGGAAGGTTCAGGTTGACCTACTCCAATTATTAGATACGTGGACTTCATTATCACCAAAGCTGGCAGTGCATGCTCCTGACAACTATTTTTGTCTGACCAAAACATTTATTCAAGGTCCCCTTTCTTTTTTCTTTTTTCTTTTTAATTAGACGAGGGTCCTCTTTCATTGAAAAGGATACATCTAGAAACCAGAAAAGTACTAAAGCTTAATTGCTTAAAAACAACGAAGATTTATCATAAAATTTCGAAAAAGTTCATGCAATTTGAGTCCATATGAATAAACACTTCCATAGAGGTGTATACTCCTAAATGGTATTTATATTAGAGATTATTAATCAGTTCCTCAATACAATAAGGATACATATAACACAATCCCTTTAGAAGAGAGGCTATTGTAGCTCTTGATTATTGTGTCAAATTTACTATTATTGCATATAATTATCTTAACGCAATTAAGAACTAGCTCAACAAGTTGCCAATTATATTATTCATAATTTGGAATTGATTTTAATCAATATGAAGCTGGGGAAGGTAGAAGCAGTGGAGGTTCATTTCTATTCTCCTTTTCCAATGTGATATGATATAAATAAAAGAAGGGCAATAATTTAAGCCTTAATTCTACTCTCCACTTTCTCGAATTATGAAATATTAAAAAATTAAAGAAATCTTTTTTGCTAGAACTTTTAATAAAACATAGTATATAATTAAGTTTTGGAACATATATTTATGAGTATTTTGATACTCTATTATGTCTAAAGCTAATCTAAATTTAAAAAGTTGACGCAATTTAAAAATTTTAACTGTTAAAAATATAAATAAAAAAAACCTTAAAATTTTTTTAAACAAATAACCTCTTTCTTTACTTTCATGTGATTGCACCATAATAAGCTAACGGTCTAATGGTTAAATAAACTGTTCAATAATTATGCTATTTGTGTTAATATTATGTTAGTTGCACACAAAATCATAATTCAAGGAGCTTTTTGTTAATATTTCATAGATCAGAGGAATAAATATTACATTTTGAATCTCATGGGGAACAAATTTTACTTTTTAAAATTCAGGGGGCATAGTATTATAAGGGTTATAGCATGAGGGGGAATTTTTGTAATTAATCCAAATTAATATTATTGCATATATAATTATCTTATTATCCCAATCAAGAACTAGTTCAACAAGGTGCCAATTATATTATTAATAATTTGGAGCAACTTAATTGTGGGGAAGTTAGAAGCAGTGCAGGTTCATTTCTACTCTTTTTCCAATATGATATGATGTATGTAAAAATTAAAGAAAGATAATAATTTAAGCCTAACTTCTTTCCTTTTTCTCACTCCTATATATCACCTTCTTCTCCTAAAAAACTGGAGAAGGAAATAATAAAATAATAAAATACATGGACAAATACGTAAGAAAGCTTGTGGCGACGAGTAGAAGTGTAGTTTTCATGGTCCAAGTTAAATGTCATAAAATTAATGGATACCTTGAATTACGTCTAAGCAAACAAAATACTTATTATACCATCTATTTTAATCTATGTTTAATACACTAACAAACCGTATATATTATAATTACTATCAATACCTTAATCTAGCTATATAACAACTGACAATTATGGACAATGTCAATGGCTTGGAGCTACTAGATTTCTTTGATGGCAGCAATGACAATATGGATCAGTTTGTGAACCTAATTCGTGGCGAGAATGAAGTTAACCCACTTGTTAATTTTGATCATTCTGATGATATCAATGGCTGCTTGAGTGACAACCAGTTTGGTGTGTTGGATCAAAATCCAATTATGGGCCAATATATTAAATAAATGTGAATTAAAGGCTATCAATAAGGTTGCCCAATTAAAAGTGATCAATTTAAGTTTTGGGCTTTTAATGCATCATTAAGTGTGGGCCTCCTATGTGTAGAGACCAAAATATAATTACTAATTTTATGATGGGCTAAATTGGTAATTAAGGATAATTGCTAGGGTTTAGCAATTATATAAAGGGGTTGTGGTCCCCAAGTCAGTACATACATTATTTTTCTGTTACCCATTTACAGAGAGATTACAGAGCTTCTGATAGGGAGGATTTACGTACCAGACTTGGAAGATCCTCAACCAAAAGACTCAAGAATCACATTCAATCTATGGATTCAGGTTAGCTTCCGTAACTTATTAATATTCTTGATGATTTGACATGAACGATCCTGGATAATGATGATTTTCATCACAATTTTATTCTAACAAGTGGTATCTAGAGCCTCTTCATGTTGAATCATTAAAAATCAATAATTTTTATATGTTATTCTCATTAAAAATTCTCAAATTTAATAATTTATGGTTCTATAAAATTGTTAAATTGGAGAACAATTGTTTAAATTTTTGGTTGAATACAATTCGGTTCTTTTATGCGTTTATACGACACGCTTGCCGAAAAGAAAAGTGCGATCAATTAATTGTTCTGCTATTGATTGCTTTCAATCGTTTTCCATCACTGCTGTCGAGATCAGACGAGAAAAGAAAAAAAAAATTTAAAAACGTTATTAACGTTTTGCTTGTATATATGCATACATATATATATATATATATATATGGAAAAATTTTTTTTTTGGGTCTCCTGGTTTGGGAATAAGGGAACCGGCGGCATCATTACCGTCGCCGGAGAGGGACTCTGTGCACAGCTGTGAGGCTGCGCCGGAAAGACAGCGCCGCGGCCTCTGACCGCGGCGGAGCAAGAAAGCGGCGGCCACAGAGGCTGCCGCGTGAGGAAACCAAAAAAAAAAAAAAGAGAGAGGAGCTTTCGCCGGCGGCTGGCTCCACCACTGCCGGCGTCGGCCGTGTCTGGGCGCGACCATCAGGTCGCGCCGGAGTAGAGGAGCTGCGGCCGTCTGGCCGCAGCAAAAGGGCGGCAGCCGTTAGGCCGCCCGTCCTCTCACCCAGGGGTCGAAAGACCCCTAGGGTTAATCGGGGTTCAACCCAGACCTGAGTTACACGGGCTCGATTGGGCCCGTAATCCGTTCCAACCCAGGGATTCAAACCCCTGGGTTACCGAAAAAAAAAAAAAAAAAAAGAGGAAGGGAGATACACGGGCCGGGCCCGTGACTGGAAACTCATACACGGGCTGGGCCCGTGACCAGTAAGTCCACAGGGGTTCAACCCCTGAACCCCTGGGTGATCCGGAAAAAAAAAAAAAAAAAAAAAAAAGAAGAAGAAAAAGGAAATAAAGGGGGCTGGTTTAGGATCCGGGTAGGGTTCTCCCGACCCGGTCCAGCCCCGACCTTGTCAATGTTGACCTTGACCAAATTTTTTTTTTTTTTTTTTAATTTTGGTACAATTTTAAATTCAAATATTGGTATTTTATATATATTTTGAGATGAATTAATTGAAGCAACATGTCACCAAAGTGGCCTATCTTGTGGAAATTAATTTATTTTGAAATATAAAAGGTTGTGTTTATGTAACTTATGTGAATATTGACCGGCTCAAAGGAAGGCAATATTTGACAGAATTACATGTACACCTGTGGTGATAAACACGTGATGATTATTCGGTTTTACATGTAAGCAATAAATCAGCCCAAAGGAAGATTTATTGTTTGACATGTTCTTATTGTCAGTGTTTGATTACTACACCAAGATATCACTTACAAGTTAATATTTCTGTCCAAAGACTAAATATTAATGGAGTGCCCGCTATCTTGAGATGGGTTTACCTTTATTTGGATTTATTATTGTTAATTATGGATTCTTATGTGAGCTTTTTTTTTTATTTTGTTTATTTTGTTCTCTGGATTCAGCTACTAGTTCTGCCTCTAATATCACTACCAACATCAATTCAATTCCTATGCTGAATGGTAGCAACTTCAAATCATGGCAAGAGAACCTCCTAATAGTTCTCGGAGTCATGGATCTCGACCTTGCGTTAAGGGTTCCTTCTCCCGCACCTATTACAGATAAAAGTTCATCTGATCAAAAGAAGGACATGGAAAGGTGAGAGAAGTCAAATCGCATGTGTATGATGATCATGAAGAAGGCCATTCCAGAAGCATTCAGGGGCACTATATCGGAAACGATAAAGACAGCCAAAGAGTTCCTTAAGGACATTGAGAAGAGATTTGCCAAAAATGAAAAGGCTGAAACAAGTACACTTTTGGCAAACCTTATCTCAATGAGATACAAAAGTAAGGGGAACATTAAGGAGTACATCATGGAGATGTCTCATCTTGCTTCAAAATTAAGAGCACTTAAGCTTGACCTTTCTGAGGACTTGCTAGTGCATTTGGTTCTTATATCTCTTCCTGCACATTTCAGTCAGTTTAAGATGAGCTACAACTGCCAAAAGGAGACTTGGTCTCTTAATGAGCTCATCTCACATTGTGTGCAAGAAGAGGAAAGGTTGAAGTAAGAAAAGACAGAAAGTGCTCACTTGGCTAATACTTCCAAGGACAAAGGGAAGAAAAGGAAGAAGGATAAGGAAGCTGCAGTTACAGCTCCTCAAAAGAAGCAACAAAAGAGACCGGTTGATCCAGAAGGTACGAGTTGTTTCTTTTGTGGAGCTACAGGACATAAGAAGAAGCATTGCACCAATTATCACGCTTGGCGTGCTAGAAAAGGTATGCTTCTTAATTTGGTTTGTTCTGAGGTTAATTTAACTTCGGTACCTGAACACACTTGGTGGATGGATTCTGGTGCAACCACTCACATTAGTGTGTCTATGCAGGGATGCCTGAGATGCCGAAAGCCAACTGATGGTGAAAGATACATCTACGTGGGCGATGGCAAGAAAGTTGAAGTTGAAGCAATAGGAAAATTTAGATTATTGTTAAAGACTGGATTTTATTTGGATCTTGATGAAACATTTATTGTACCGTCTTTTAGACGAAATTTGATTTCTATTTCAGCTTTGAACAAATCTGGTTATTCTTGTTCATTTGGAAATGGAAAATTTAGTTTGTTTCATGATTCAAAACTAGTTGGTTCCGGTTCTTTATCAGGTTACGATAATCTTTATTTGCTTGATATACTTCATTTAATGAATCCTTGCAATTAAGTACACGAGGTATAAAGAGAAAATTAACCAATGAGAATTCAGTTGCGTTATGGCACAAGAGATTGGGTCATATCTCCAGAAGGAGAATAGAGAGACTTGTGTCAGACGAAATTCTCGACCCCTTAGACTTTACAGATTTTGATATTTGTGTTAATTGTATTAAGGGGAAACAAACCAATAAAAGGAGATTTCAGGCCAATAGGACTTTGGACGTCTTAGAACTTATACATACAGACATTTGTGGGCCATTCCCTACGGCTTCTTGGAATGGTCAACAATATTTTATAACGTTCATAGACGATTTTTCCAGATATGGCTACATATATCTCATTCATGAAAAGTCACAGTCGCTGGAAGTGTTCAAAAATTATAAGGCTGAAGTTGAAAATCAACTCAGCAAAAGGATTAAAAGCGTCAGATCTGACCGTGGTAGTGAATACTATGGTAGATATGATGGTTCAGGTGAACAACGTCCGGGACCGTTTGCTAAGTTCCTAGAGGAAAGCGGTATCGTCCTACAGTACACTATGCCGGGTTCGCCCACTATGAATGGTGTTGCTAAAAGACGAAACAGAACGCTTAAGGACATGGTAAGGAGTATGATTTCTCATTCTACCTTACCAGAATCACTCTGGGGAGAAGCACTTAAGACTGCAGCGTATATCCTTAACAGGGTTCCAACTAAAGCAACTGCCAAAACCCCTTACGAACTTTGGACGGGCAAGAAGCCTAGTCTAAAGCATTTGCATGTTTGGGGATGTCCAGCTGAGGCAAGACCTTATAGGCCTAATGAAAAGAAACTGGACTCAAGGACGGTTAGTTGTTATTTTATTGGATACTATGAAAGATCCAGGGGTACAAGTTTTATGATCCCACGACCAAATCGATATTTGAGACGGGAAATGCCAGGTTCTTTGAGGATGTCGAGTTTGTGGGGGGAGATATGGTTAAGGACTTTGTCTTTGAAGAGGAATATGTTGATATTCCCACAGCTGTTATTGACATTGATCAGGTTTCTACTCCTGACATCGTTCAAGAAGCAGACCCAAATCAAGACAATGTCAGAGAACCTCCCATTCCAAAAATTGTTCCAGAAGAACAAACTCAACCACCTCAAGAACCTATGCCATTAAGGAGATCCACTAGAGAAAGGAGAAGTGCGGTGCTAGATGATTACATTGTATTTCTCCAAGAACATGAGTATGACATTGGTATGGTGGAAGATGATCCAATCAACTTCCGTCAAGCCATGGAAAGTTCTAGATCTCAAGAGTGGATTGATGCCATGAATGAAAAGATAAAGTCTATGAAATACAATGACGTTTGGGATCTTGTCCCATTGCCTGAAGGTACGAAACCCATTGGTTGCAAATGGATATTTAAGACCAAAAGGGATTCGAAAGGCAATGTGGAGAGGTATAAGACTCGTCTTGTCGCTAAAGGCTTTACATAGAAAGAAGACATTGATTATAAAGAGACTTTTTCTCCGAAAGACTCTTTTAGGATTATAATGGCATTAGTGGCACATTTTGATCTTGAGCTTTATCAGATGGATGTTAAGACTGCGTTTCTCAATGGTGACATTGATGAAACAATCTATATGGTGCAACCGGAAAACTTTGTGTCAGGAGATGCAAAGAAGATGGTTTGCAAATTAAAGAAATCTATCTATGGACTTAAGCAAGCTTCTCGTCAATGGTATTACAAATTTCATCAGGTTATCATCTCGTTCAGTTTTGAGATGAATTTGGTAGATGATTATATATACCACAAGTTCAGTGGGAGTAAGTATATTTTCCTGGTTTTATATGTCGATGACAGTTTGCTTGCCAGCAACGATATAGGCTTGTTGCACGAAACCAAGAGATTTCTATCAAAGAAATTTGAGATGAAGCATCTTGGTGACGCCTCTTTTGTGTTGGGTATACAAATACACCGGGATCGCTCTCGGGGTACTTTAGGATTATCACAAAAGGGCTATATCGAAAAGATTCTTAAGAGATATGGCATGCAGGATTGTAAACCAAGTGATACCCCTGTGGCTAAGGGAGACAAGTTTAGTCTCAATCAGTGTCCTAAGAATGATTTTGAGGTTAAGGAAATGCAGAAGATTCCTTATGCGTCAGTAGTAGGGAGTCTAATGTTTGCTCAGGTTTGTACGCGTCTGGATATTGCGTACGTTACAGGGATGTTGGGCAGGTACTTAAGCAATCCTGGAAAGGATCATTGGGTAGCAGCCAAACGACTCTTGAGGTATTTTCAGAGAACAAGGGATTACATGCTCACGTATCGGAGGTCAGAACAGCTTGAGATCATTGGGTATACTGACTCTAATTTTGCTGGATGCCAAGATAGTATGAAATCTACATCGGGCTATGTCTACCCTCTGGCTGGAGGTGCTGTCTCTTGGAAGAGAGCTAAACAATCTCTTATAGCATCTTCTACAATGGCGGCAGAGTTCATAGCGTGTTATGAGGCATCTAATCATGGAATATGGCTACGAAATTTTGTCATGGGGCTGCGTATAGTGGACAGTATTCAAAGACCACTCAAGATATTTTGTGACAATAAGTCAGCAGTTTTGTATTCCAACAACAACAGGAGCTCGACAAAGTCAAAGCATATAGAGATCAAGTTCCTAGTTGTGAAAGAAAGAGTTCAGAGTAGACAGTTGTCTATGGAGCACATCGGCACAAACTCCATGATTGCGGATCCGCTTACTAAAGGATTGCCACCCAAAATGTTTCATGAGCACACTGCTCGTATGGGTGTCATATCATTTCAGGATATTTAGTTTTAGTGGGAGTTTGTAATTTTAAATGCTCTTATGATATAGACATTTTTCAGTTATTTCAGTTTATGGATATTTTGAGGTTATTTTCTGCAGAAATAAAGTTTTCAGTTTATTCACACTCTGATTTTGGTATGGTTTGATCTCACTAAGGTTTTCAGGTGGACCAGTTGGAAATAGGCATGTTAAGGTCACATTGCATGAAATTTCCATGCTACACATCCATGCTTGATCTTGTTATTAGTTGTATTGGTATATGTGATCATTGATGGGTCTAGTTACGACATATGTAACGAAGGTCGCTTTGGTCCTATATTGATATGGTCTAGTTACGACATATGTAACTGATTTTGGTATGGTTTGATCTCACTAAGGTTTTCAGGTGGACCAGTTGGAAATAGGCATGTTAAGGTCACATTGCATGAAATTTCCATGCTACACATCCATGCTTGATCTTGTTATTAGTTGTATTGGTATATGTGATCATTGATGGGTCTAGTTACGACATATGTAACGAAGGTCGCTTTGGTCCTATATTGATATGGTTAATGGACAAGATTGTTGAGGTGCATAAGGTTTTGATAGCAAAATTCATGAGCTCATAAGGTATAATTCACATTTATAAAGTTTCATATATAGCCTAAGTGGGAGATTGTTGGATCAAAATCCAATTATGGGCCAATATATTAAATAAATGTGAATTAAAGGCTATCAATAAGGTTGCCCAATTAAAAGTGATCAATTTGGGTTTTGGGCTTTTAATGCATCATTAAGTGTGGGCCTTCTATGTGTAGAGACCAAAATATAATTACTAATTTTATGATG
Source organism: Artocarpus heterophyllus (assembly GCA_025403435.1). NCBI lineage: Eukaryota > Viridiplantae > Streptophyta > Magnoliopsida > Rosales > Moraceae > Artocarpus > Artocarpus heterophyllus. Next base: position 26,773 of record JAJQZP010000105.1, on the reverse strand, counting down.
GGCTAAATTGGTAATTAAAGATAATTGCTAGGGTTTAGCAATTATATAAAGGGGTTGTGGTCCCCAAGTCAGTACGTACATTATTTTTCTGTTACCCATCTACAGAGATTACAGAGCATTCTGACAAGGAGGATTTACGTACTAGACTTGTAAGATCCTCAACCAAAAGACTCAAGAATCACATTCAATCTATAGATTCAGGTTAGCTTCTGCATCTTATTAATATTCTTGATGATTTGACATGAACGATCCTGGATGATGATGGTTTTCATCACAATTTTATTCTAACATGGTGGTCCTACAACCATCCCCTAGAGATCATAATTTGTTTGGTAATTTTAATGGGGTTTGAGTCTTATGACCAGATTTCGGTGCTGCTGAACCCTTTGCCAAGCTTTGATCATGGTGAAATGAGAGGAGATCATGAAGATCAAGAAGATGAACAGGACAATGATGATGATAGGCATGAATCTTCTGAAACCAATACTGGAATCAGCACAACTACGGCCAAAACCAACAAGTCAAAGGCTGATAGATCAAGAACTTTAATTTCTGAGAGGAGGAGGAGGGGCAGGATGAAGGAGAAGCTTTATGCATTGCGTTCTTTAGTACCTAATATTACCAAGGCACACATACTTTATGCATTGCGTTCTTTAGTACCTAATATTACCAAGGCATACATACGTTATTTTTTTAAAAAAATTAAGATAATTGTATTCCAAATACAAGAGATATACACACCAATGTGTTCGAAAAAAACCAAGATATGTACTTTGCATTTCCTAAAAATATTATGCTAATTAAGACTAAAATTGATCCCTTTTTTGGGTTAATTATCCGTGTTTTGCAGATGGACGAGGCTTCGATCGTTGGGGACGCAGTGCGTTATGTGCAAGAGCTTCAAATGATTAGTTGATATGATTAGATCACAAATTATGAGTAATTTTACTGCCTTTAGTTGGTTCTTAACTGATCACAAATTTATACGTTAATTTAAGATTCACTTAAATTTATAAGTTCAATTTCTGGTTGGTTTTAATACACCAGTGGCAGTTATAATCTACTTCTGATATTTAATATTTTTCATTAGTTAATGTATTTTTTAATCTATAAAACCTTATACCTAGTGATCTTATTAAACTACGACACAGTAGAAAAGAAGACACTGAAAGTGATAGGCTTGCAAAGTCCCGCCAAGTAATCCCGAATGTTTTATTTAATGGACTACTAAAAAAACAATATATTATAACTAGTTGATTTAATTTCCTAAAAACATGACTGTAATTAATTTAATATATCCCCACTCTTACGTCTTGACCAAATTAAATAGTATAGCGTGAATGTGTTAAAAAAAAAACTTGTCATGTCAACATCTACATGGCAATAATCGGCGCAAATGTGTGTGTATTATACAATATGTGTGGTATATTTACTCGTGGCGTATAGTAATTCATTTTTGTGTAATTTACTTTAAGAAATCACTCTTTCCAACAACACAAGTGATTACAAATTGATTTAAGTGTGGATTAGGATCAAATAATTTTGGTGTAATTTATTTTAAGAAGTCACTCCTTCCAACAACACAAGTGATTATGATGAATTGATTAAGCGTAGATTAGGATCAAATTAATAATAGTGTTCGAATTACCGGAGGTTGATTATCACCTCTTGTAGCTCCCATAATAAGAAAAAGATAATCTTCCCCGTCATTATTTTAGTAAGAGCCTTGCTTACAAAAAACTGCACAAAAACAAGAGCCTTAATCAAATTTTAATCTTAACGTTTGAAAATCCTTGCAATGAGTCAAACTTTAAGTTATCACAAAACGCGCACGCTATAGGTATGGTTGTGACTGTGATTTGGTTTAAATCAAAACTTTTAGGTTAAACATTATAACATGTTAAAGTTTTATATTATAGTTGTTTTTTGTTTTAAACTATAGTATGTAAGAGTTTTACGTTATTATTAGTTGGTTTGGTTTGAATCAAAATGTCAAACACCCTAATAATCTTCTATTTACTTTATTTCATTAGTTTCTCATGTCAAATCCACCTTTTTCATGACTAAAAGATTAGTCGCTAATAGTTTTGGTGTGGAAAAAAAAAAAAAAAAACCCAACTTTTGTAACAAATGTTCAGTAACAAAGTTTACGAGGCAAAAGTAAATTAATCATAGACATAAGCATTTTTGCAAGAAAAAAGCTTAACAATATAGTAAAAAAAAAAACTAAAAGATTGAAGTAGACTAACATAATTTAAGTTATTCTTTCCATATATAATAAAAAAATATATATCAGCAGGAGTACACAGAGTGCTCATACATATGTAGTAATTTGTATGTGCTTCAATCCTTAAAATCAATGCTTATACCTACCCTTGTTGTGCAGTACATGTGCAAAGGCACATGACATGTCTGGTTAAATTTAACATCTATTATCTTATTATTTTAGTATTTTTTACCAATAATTTAAGAGTTCGAGGATATTTTTATCAACCTTAAAAAGATCGATGACTAAGTTGTCATATACTAAATAGTTCGTAGACCATTCATACTAAAGCCCGTAATTTTATGCATCCTTGCCTTAACATTATGCACGAATATGTAACATAAAACAAAATGAGGCACTCCTGACAAACATAAAACACTCTGTACGTGAAAATTTGTATTTTGATGTCCTTTTAAACGAAAGGATTTATTTGAGTGGGAAATGAGAGTATTTTGTTCTGCCAGGTAAAATTATTTGATTTTTGCATCTTGCTCGAGTATGGATGCCCAGAGGTGCACAAATATAATAGAAAACAAGAGGAAATCAATATAAGACATTTTACGCTCCAACAAGATAATTGGGAAGTGTGGATTGAGTATGTTTTCATGTGCCCTTGTTACAGCAAACCGATTGTGCACCATTTTGTGCACACTCAACTTAATAACTAGTATTTAATTGTCCAAATTGCCAAACTAAATACACTAACAATCACATTTAGTCATGTTCCATTCATCAGCAAATCAAAATCTATGTATTTTTTAGTCAGTATCTAGATAAATCTCACGTAACGGAGTTCTACAAGTCAAGATGAAGAGAATCTGTGAGATGATTTACATTTTTTTTTAATTAGAATTGATTGAGGCATGGATTTATAAGACCCAAAAAAAAAATATTGCATAAGTCATGCAGAGGCATTCTCTGGTTAAATTCAAATCTAATTATTCCGGGAATAATGCAACAAAAATTCGTAATTAGCTTCCTACTGGTCTCAGTCACGTCAAGTAGACTTGATATATAAATATATATATATATATATGTGCACATTTCTAGATCATATATTAATTATCTAGCAAAAACCTCTCCCTCGTTGCCTCGGTTGTTGCTGTTTGTGCTATTACGATGCAATCAATATATAAGAGAAAATCATATATATATATATATATATATATATATATATATATATATCTCTATGAGAAAAATGATTCGGTCAATGCATCAATAATTTTGATCATAATCTATAGTTTCTTTGGGAATAAAGTTGGAAGTAAATTTTATGGCTCTAACCGAGACTGTTATAATATTTTTTCTCATAAAAATTAAACTAAAAATTGGTTAAAAGTACAAAACAATGTAGTTTTAACTGTATATTATTTCCCATTAAATGATAAGAACTTCGATGTTGACGTACTGTGCTTTAGTAGAGACCTGTAGAAAGTTCCACTTTATCAAAATTGAGGAAGTTTTGAAGGAAGAGAATTATCTACTATATATGACTGTCTATGATCTTGAGCCAACTGTCATAGTCAAAAGTTTGTCATTATGAGAGATAAGATAAACAGAAGCAGCTTTTATATATATAAAGCCAATGCAATTATATGAGAGACCTCCCGATTTGTGGCTTTCTAGTCCCTGTCACATAAAATAGTATTAACCAGTTAAATCGTTATTTTATGTCTATTTGATTCCTTTCACACCCATAAAACCATTATCTTACAGCATTATGTGATGTTAGATAAAGTATTATATAATAAAATATGTTATGTGGCATTGTAATTGACCTCATTTAATTATTTCGATAGGTAGGTTTTTGAATTAATTAAGTATAAATCCGGACCTGTTTTTCGTTCAATCAAATTAACTTGTATATATAATCACAACTTGTATAATATATAGATTTCAAGTTGTCTAATTTAAAAGTATTTCCGCAGAAACGACATAGTCTACATGATAATACTGAAACCAAATTCAGATATGATGAGGATCATTCTCTTATGTATATGTACAATAAAGGGAATCGACTTCTGTGTTCATGACTTGTTCATGTTTTATGTTCTCTAAAATATTATACCACGTCAATTAAAATGTCATATTCAATAAGATATTATGTAATGGAAAAATCATATAAGAAGGATGCGAAATGATTTACTATTATATACCGTCAAAGTACAGTTTGATGAAAATTTTGAAATTAGAACTAAGAGAGGAGCAATTACTGCTATCTTTTTCTTCCATGATCAGCTGCTTCAAAGCAGAATTTATATATTTAATTGTACAGTTAAATTCATAGTAACAGTGCTACATAATATTAAAAACAAGATTCACCAACGAATTATTTGGAGCCAATAATTCTTCTGCAAGAGTGCCAACCTTGTCAACTCAATGGCTTAAAAACTTAAACTACCATCATTTCCAACGTCATTAGATTCCCGTTCACACTAAGGATTAAATTAATAATTTCCACCTTCTATATATATATACATCTCTCTCACAATCAAACCGTTATGGAGAACTTGAACGACTTTCAGCTGCATGACTTCATTGCCGACGCCAACTTCGATCAGTTCATCGATCTAATCCGCGGAGAAAACGAAGACCTGGTTGCTAATTTCGGCTGTGATGATCTTAACAACGGCTGTTTTGTTGATAATCAGCAGTTGTAGCTCCAAACGCGCAGGCTAATAATGTCTTTGGCTTCAATGATACAATGGTGTCTTCGGATATTCCAAATTCTTCGTTTGTTGATACAATGTTACCGGCCGATTTTGATGGAGAAATGACGATGGTTGGCGAGGAAGAAAATGACGGGGAGAATTCCTCTGAAACAACCACGACCACGACTACAACTACACCAACTAAGAGGCCGAAAGCTGACCGTTCGAGAACTTTGATTTCCGAGCGGAGGAGGAGGGGCAGGATGAAGGAGAAACTCTATGCATTGCGGTCCTTGGTTCCTAACATAACAAAAGTATGTCCAAAAATATACCAATAAATATTTTTCAATTCCCATTATCTCTTCTGTGTTGTTAATATATTCTCTACCGATCAGAAACTCACTTACCTTAAATAAATTACGTAATATTATTAATTTTCAACACATCATAAATTCACCTATCTTAAATTTAGGATTTAGTACGTTAGATACGTTATGTGACATTACTAATTTCCAACACACATTACTTGTCTAAAATTTAAGATCCAGAATCCTATATATATTAAATAGGTGATCATGACAATTAATTAAACAAGGTTGATATGCTTGAAGATTAATTTCCACAGCTGATATTTTAGTATTTTTGTCTGTACGTAACCATAAGTGCACAGTACTATAGCGACAAATTTTGTCCAATAGTTACACGTCTACTAAATAATACATATATGACCACTTCCATTTGTTCCCATAAAATTTTAGCCCGCCTACATGTCAACTTTTGATAGATTCAAACACTTCTTTTTCGAGTAATAAATTACGATGCACAGACACATGTCAACTTAAGAAGTGGGTTCTGACTAGGAATGAAATTACATAGCATTTTCCAATGCACAACACTCGTACAATATATTTACTATACATATATATATATATTTCTTGGCCTAATAATTATATACCAAATATGATCACGTGTAATGAACTGAGCTGCCCCTACTTCTAGCTACTTTTTTTAATGGTATATATACACTATAATGATATATATATAAATATATATATCATGTTTAATTCTTTGGAGGTGTGCAGATGGATAAGGCCTCCATAGTTGGAGATGCTGTACTGTATATGCAAGAGCTGCAGAATCAGGCTAAGAATTTAAAAGCTGAGATTGAGAGTCTTGAAGCTTCATTAGAGGAAGCTGAAAGATATCAAGGATCAACACAAAACTCAACAAAGAAGCCAAAAGCTGCAAAAGCCACCGATTCACACGTTTCCAAGACCATAATTAAGGTTAAAGGTTCAACGTCAAACACCTGTATCATTACTATAGTTACACATCATGAATTCTCGTTTGATCAAACCCAAAGAAATGGTACTTAATTTAGATATGAGGGTTGTGTGCGTCTACATGTATGAGAATGTTTGGTAATCTAGTTAGAACTCATGTTTGGTAATCTAGTTAGAACTCATAGTTTTAGCTGTAAACTACGTAAAATTCCCGTATGCTACAGTATTTATAGTTATAAATTCTAGTTTGAACTTCCAAATGTCCTCTATATTTATATTGATCATATGATAATATATGATATTTGGGCATGCAGATGGACATGTTTCAAGTGGAAGAGAGAGGATTCTATGTGAAAGTTGTGTGCAACAACGGGGAAGGGGCAGCCATATCTCTTTACAAGGCCCTTGAATCTCTTACCAGCTTCACCATTCAGAGCTCAAACTTGGCCACAGTTTCTGAAACTTTTGCACTAACATTTACTTTGAACGTAAGTAATTAGATCATCGCGATATAAATATATATTGTTTCTCTTTCTTATTCTTTTCACTCTGCCCTTAACTATATACATATGTCACACAACTCATATCTGTGTATATACTTGAACAATCATAGTATAAAGTAGCTGCTTTTGTTTTATTTTATTTTCATTTATATATATGCAGATATGAAGTGTAGTTTCATTGTAAAATTACAGGTAATGAAAGAATGTGACCAAGAGCCCATCAATTTGCCAAACTTGAAGCTGTGGGTTACGGGGGCTTTTCTTAACCAAGGATTTGTACTTAAAACAGATCAAGTTTCTGCATAAATTATAGATATATATCTCCTCCTTCTCTTTCATCGCTAGATATCTAACCATATATGTGTGTGTGTGTGTGTGTGTAAGGACTGAGGAAATATATAGTGTTGTTTTGTTTTGTTTGGCCATAAAAAAGGTAGCTAATTAACCAAGGAGACCTTAAAGATGTCTCGTTTATGTTTTTTTTTCCTTTTAAAAATGTTTTATTCATGTTATTCTATAATATAAATGTATGGATCATCATCAGTTTTTCGCATAAACTAAATCATACATATAATAGTGGGAAATTGATAAAAACGGAAATCAGGTACTAATTAATTCATCAACAATTTTATCTAAAACGACAAGTTGATGCATCATACACCTTGGTGGCTGCTCTTATACGTCATTAGACCTCCTCAATTATAAATAGTATATATTTTTTTAAAGTTAAAAAAGTAAATAGAATATATGAAAATATTTGAGGTAACTAAAATGTGGTTCAAATTATATTTATTTGTATTTATGGTGTAAATAATTTATTTATTCTTGTATTTACAGTGCAAATATACTAATTATTTTAAATATTCTAAAATATGTTATTTATTTTATAAAAATATATAAAAAAAAATTGCTATTTGCCTCTTCCAGAAGATGGGCTTGAACTCGATGGACTCAGTAACTGAAGTCTAAAGACCTTTTCTAGTGTCAGTTAGGTTACTTGCTGTAATTTTAGGGGTTAATGAAACATACAGTCCAATTTTATTTGTAGAGTAAAAATATGACTTTAGTTTGTATATATTCTTTATACGTCTTAGTATATGCATAAAGGCATCAATGACCTTAATAAAGATGTTTGGAATTGGAGAAATTCCTTTTTTTTTTTTTTTTACTAAAGTTAATAGTTTCAACAAGATCTGCAACTTTTGTGTTTTAATATTTGTCAAAAGTGAACATCTTAGGAGCGTTTGATCATTTTTATGCACAATGGGGTTGGGTTAAGGCCAATACAAAACTGAGCGAAAACCTATAATTTTGTAAAATTTGAGGGTAAATATATTTTTTAAGATTGTATTTTAGCCCTTTAACTTTTTAAAATTATATTTTGACCCCATATTATTTGGGAAATTATATTTTGACCCTTGCAACACACTTAAATTTTAAAGTGGAATTAATTATGTTAAGTTGAATTATTAAGTGTGTCAACTGTGAATTTATTGTCAATTTCAGTCATTTAAGATTTTATTGCAATTGTTATATTTGTAAATTTGATTTTTAGTTCTTAAGATACCAAATGATATTTTTACACTACACTTTTTTCATATTTACTAAGATGCCCTTGAGCCTTTTATTTTATTTTCTCTCTCTCTCTCTCTTTCTCTTCACTCCCGATACTCTCTCTCTTTCTCTTCACTCCTGACACTCTCTCTCTTTCTCTACGAAATTTCAATCTCAAGCTTCATTTTCGCTGATTTGAGGCAAGGAATTGAAGTTCAATCATCAAGTTTTTCTTTCAAAAATGCTATTGAGGTTAGCTATCTCCTTTTTCTTTAAAATTTTGAAGTTTAAATTTCAATTTTTCAAACTTTTCTTGATTGTTGAATCCAAGCTTCTTCAAGCTCAAATGATGTTCAATTTAAGTTGTAGAAACTATTTTATAGTGAATCTAAACTTGATTTGAGCTAAAATCGATTTAACCAAGTTTTTACATTTTTCTTTGATTTTCAAATCAATTGTGAAATTGAGTTTACCTTTGGGGAAAATAATTTCTAGTTGTTTTAAACTATGTTTCTATGTTTTCTATGTGATTTTGATTCTATGGGAATTGAAGAACAGGTTTAAATTTGAGTTCGGGGAGGCTGAAACTCAAAACCTGAAAATTTCTAAAATTTGCCAGTTCGGCATGCCAGACTCATAAATTCGGCGGGGCGGATTCAAGTTATCTATAGGCTAGACTCAAGTGAGTTCGGTAGGCTGATTTTAGAGTTCGGAAGGCTGAACTGTGCAAGTTTGGTAGGCCAAACTAGGATATTTGGCAGGTCGACTGTAAAATTTAAATTTTGTATTTTTATTTTTGGTTTTCAATATTTAATGGTTTATAAATGTTTTTAAAAGAATTATGATTTTGTATTATGATTATTTTAAGTCAAAAGGCACACTGATAATTAAATTAATATAATGATATTTGTTGAATATGATTTCTAATTTTAAATGCAGTTTTTAAGCTCATGAATGTTGATTGGAGCTTACATTAAATTTTATTTGGAGCTAATGTCATTGGATTTCAAATGAGGTAGGATATTCCTATCCCTTTCTTTGGCAGCTCCTTTTAAATTATTTTGGTCAAAGTTTATTTCTTAAGTGTTTCTTTTTAAGAATAATTTTTGTTTTTTATTTTGAAGAATTGTATTTTGATATTCTTTTCAATTTTCAAAACCTGTATGGTGATCTTTTATCAAATGTTTTACAAGTTAGTATTTATTGATTTGTGTTAAGATCTTGAGATTTGTTTACGAATGATGTTTTTTAACTGTAACTGTTATTTTTAAATAACTTATTTTTTAAATAATTATCCTACTGACTCTTCTGCTTACGTTTTCTTATTTTTCAAAAATCTCCCTTCCAGGTTTGAAGAGGAAGGAAGGTCTCAGGTTTGAAACTTGGCTCTATGAGTAGATATGGTATTTTCTCTAGAACTGTGGTATGGTGCGTGTACTATACAACTTGTCCCAATCCGACTTGATGTCGCGTCATTTTTATGAGTTTCTATATTTTTAATTTATTTCAAAGACGATAATTTACGATGATTTTCAGTAGTCTTATATTATTCTTGATATTTGTATTTTATTTATCTACCCACCTTTGTAGTAAGCAACTATGTGATGATGAATGAGAATAAAATTTTTGCCCCACTTTCGTGGCATTCACGTGATGGTGACCATCGATGATATTTATTTATTTATTTTTATTTACCTCGTTTAATCTGTCATATTTACCTTGATTTCATCTTCTTTACCTAAAACTTACGGACTCCAACCTCGGGGGTGTCATAATTGTATATTTTCTTAAATTTATATTTTGGCCCCAAACTTTGAAAAATTACATTTGAACCCTATAAATATGTTATGCACCAAACATCGTATGACATTATGATAATACAACACAATAAAATACATCTTATACAACATAATGTAATACAATATGGTTTACCAGACATAATCAAAGCCCAAAAGAAAAAGACTATGCATGCACAAAATCTGAAATCCACCGATCCCAATTTGAAAGCTCAACTCGTACATGGCCTAGCCCATGATCTCATCCAATTTTGGCAAATCATCAGCAGCAGTCGGAGGAAGAGGAGTGAGAAACACAACCACGCCGTGGAGTTGGTGGCCGATGGTCTACCGATCGCCTATAAGTCCTCCTTCACGCTGGCACAAGATTTATTAACTTTACGATCTCTCACTCTCCTTTCTCTCTTTTTCTTTCTCTCTCTACTACAAATCACGACATGAAACTCTTCAAAAGAAAGCTTAGGAAAAAAACTCTTCAAAATAAAAATCAAAATATCAAACCATTTTACTTCAAAAAAATCAAACCATTTTAGACAAACAAACCACTAAGTATTTTGCCCCCTCCCTCCTTCAGCCCATCCCCCTTGCCCACTCTGTCGCCCACCTCCCACCCCATCGCACCCCCAGCCCGTCGGCCGTCGCCCACTCGTTCTCTAGCCCTGTTGCCATGGCGTATCCCATCATTGTTTCCCACCCAGATCTAGCAAGAGAGAAGTGATCCATTGCCTGTCGCCATCACCTCTCACTCCATCGCACCCCCACCCCGTCGGCCATCGCCCCTTGTCATCGTCGCCCACCCCATCGCCATCGTCCACCCAGATCGAGAAAAAGAGTGATCTGTCATAGCGCCCATTACCATCACGCATCTAGATAGACAGCGAGAAATAGATAGTAGATATGGAGAGAAGAGGAAAAGGAAAGAGGGACAGAGTAGTCGTGAAGAAAAGGGAGGGAGATTCAGAAAAAAGAAATTGAATAAATTGAAAAAAAGATGTTTTTTAATTATTTTTAATATTTAATTAGAATTTTAATATTTTTTATTTTAATGATATGTGACCTCAGCGATTCCGTAAGTTTTATAAACGAAATTAGACAAAGGGGGCATTTTGACCGAATTTTTTATAGTTTAAGGAGTGTTTTGACTTGCACTACTACAGTTGAGGTAATTAATGAATTCGTCGCAAATATCCACGTAGTTGCTACGACATAACGTCACAAATGTAAGCTCTGTACACGTCACCCTATTATTGTTGCTAAAAATATTTGCGACGACATATGGTCACATATTCACATATATTTGTCTTAACATATAATCGCAAATAATTAGAAAATATCCTTTCATATTTGGGACGACATGTTATCGCCATTAATATTTGGCGCCTAAACCTATATGACGTGAAGTTTTCTTATGCCACTACGTAGGTATTTGCAATGAAATTGTCATTGCAAATAATAAAAAAAATGTATGTGGCGATCGCTAGATTCATATTTGCGACGTCATAATGGGATACAACTGTATTTGGCTATCAAACACACTGACCGTGAGATTATTTATGAAGATAAAGTTGTCGCAAAATGTGAAAATTTAATTTTTTGCTAAAATTTTGGCGGAGGAAAAGGCAATCTATTAAATTTTATTTGAGACGACATTTTTAATTTATCATCGTAAAAAGTTGTTCGAGACTCATCTTATCCAAATTAAATGGGACGCTGTTGTTTTGTTTATTTTTGTGATGACATTATACTTATTTGCAATGATAAAATGTCGTTGCAAAAAACTCTGCATATAACAGAACCTAAGAGCTCCTCTTTCTCTATTTTCTCAGACTTCCTTCTTATCCTTCGACCCTGTCTCTTCGTTTCTCCACCCTATTTCGCCTCAAATCTCTCCCAAACTTTCAAACAACACATAAATTCATGAGTTTTGTATTGTAGAAACTCATATTATCAAACAATATTAATAGAAATCTCTCAAAATTAGAAAATCCCTAAACTTTTTTTCGATTGAGTTTTAGAGCTTTTTGGTTGCTGTTCGGCCATCCAACGTTGAAGTTTTCGCTGCTTTCCTCATTTTCTAACCCCCATTCTTAGTGGGTTTTAAATTATGTAAGTTTTAAATTTTTTCGTATTTGGATTTTTGGAACTGTGTTGTGAATTGGATTTTTGGAATTGTGAATATGTTAGTTGGATTGTGAATTGTTGTAGAATTATGAATTGTGATTGTGATTGTTTTTAGAATTGTGTAATGTAAGATTTTTATAATATGGATTGTTATAAAATTAGATATTTGGGATTGTGACATTTGTAAAATTGTGATATTTGATATTTGGATTTTTAGGATTGCGATTGTTGTTTAGGATTATAAATTATGATTGTTGTTTAGGATTGTGAATTGTAACTGTAATTATTTTTGGGATTGTATGGTTATGGTTAAGTTAGTAATAAGTTGTTTATCCAAGTGGTTTGGGTTGAAAATAAAATTAAGTTAGTATAGCATACAATTAATTTTAATGCATTATAGCAATTAGAAAATTGAAAGAATAAATGTTGAAGTTATTAATAATAATAATTTAAACATCACATTCAAAGTTGTTTATCCAAGTAAGTGGTTTATGGTTAAGTTAGTAATAAGTTGTTTATCCAAGTGGTTTAGGTTGAAAATAAAATTAAGTTAGTATAGCATACAATTAATTTTAATGCATTATAGCAATTAGAAAATTGAAAGAATAAATGTTGAAGTTATTAATTATAATAATTTAAATATCACATTCAAAGTTGTTATTACTAATTAAAAAATTAAAACAAGGAAACAAAAATTCTTAATTAACAATTAATGAACTAATTAATTAATTAAGTATAAAGTAAAATAATATAATCAATTGTTATCACAAATTGATTAGCAATATCATAGTTTAATAATTACAATATTATTGTTAAGGATTAATTAATTAATATATTGTTTTAATTAATTGATATGAAAAAATAAATTGATTTTAAAATTATTTGTTATTATAAATGGATGACTAATTGTAATATTATTGTCTATGAAAATTAAGAAATTAATTTTATTTAAAAACAATAAGAACAATAAAATTATCATAATTTGATACAATTGCATAAAATTTAATAAAATTGTGATTTTTTCAGAGATGGTAGTTCTAAATTCAGTAGATGATTTGTTTAGCGGTCCAAACTAGAAAGTTGTTGAATACTTTGGACATCAACATATATGGGATTTTTTCGAAGCAGATGTGGAAAAGATGGCGCTAGTTCAAGATACGGAGTCTGCAAATATCAAATTAGTAGTAGAACTACCAGAGATTGACATCTTGACTTATAATCATTCTAATGTATCATCTAATGTTGTCACCTCTGATGTTGATGCAATCTTAAAAGACAAGTCTCCCGAAAAAGATGATGACTGTGATTTGCAAGAAGAGAAGATTGACCGTTTAGATGATTACGTTGAAGTGGAAGATGATGACTCTAATGACAACGATGACGTTAATGATGGTGGCAACATTTAAGACATTAGTTCGTGTTTATAACATGTGTTTATTGTTATTTATGCAGAATATGATGGAATGGGAGAGAAAAATCCAGATGACACTAGACCTAGAGCTGCTCCCAACCAAACGCCTAAAGTAAAAGGATCCTAACCGAACTAGATCTTCATTTTCCTCTATAAATACCCCCTTTAGCACCCTTGAAAAAAGACAAATGAACCTTATTCCACTTAGATCACTAAGAAGAAGCCTCCATAACTACTATAATCACCATCTTCCCCATTGTCACCACCACCCCAAAATCTCCAAAGCCACCATCTTTCTAAGCTAAAATCACCATGTTTCTATCACAAACGGCCACCAAATCACCCAAAAGCCCTTACAAACTCCACCCTCGACCTCAAGCCATCAAGGGAGAGCTATATCACTACCAAATTCGACCTTTCCTTACTCGCTGAAAACTTAAACTCCATATTTTCTGGCAAGTTTCAAGAACACTCCATATTCCCCCTTATTTGAATATGAGAACACTACAAAATCTTATCAAAACAAAGCCTTTCATGACCCATATGACCCCTATGAACAAGGGGGACCGAAGCCTCTATTAACAAACTGCCACCTTTTCTCTCTTTAGAACCTCTCTTTAGGCTTTAACTACCCCAGTCGGTAGAAGGTACTCTCCTGGGGAGTTGTTTCACCCGTGGGACCATAAAACCCCATCATTCCATCAAAATACCACATCTTTACCAAATGGGTATAGTCTCATCACCAAGTACATAGTAAGATTCCTCCACAACTATTGATGTTCCTTTCCTATACCACACGCATGCTTAGAGGTCCTCTTTTGGCGAAGCTCTCAACTCCAACAGATCCAAAATTGCAACGAGTCTCACACTTGGACTTGACCATCCTCAAGGCTACCCAGGTCTAGCCGTAACCCAGCTGGGGCTACCACAAGGCGAGCCTAAACTACCCATTTTTTGCCACTCCCAATGCTGAAATAGTCGCTGCAGACTTGATCAGCTCCATCATCCTACGTGCAACCACTTCAGCTCTTATCAGACAACACCCGAGCGAATAAGAGGAGGCCATAAAGTTCACACCCTCCACGTGTGAAGGCTCACGACAAAAAAGCCTCAACACATCTTAAACCCATCCCTAATCTATCTGCTTGCTCTTTTTCTAGTTCTTTTCATAGTTGGGTGTTAAAAAAAAGAAAAAAATACATATGATGCTGATAGAAAATAGTATTTTACTAATAGAACACAAGAAATGCACTGTATGCTGAGGCAAAATGTAAAATAACACTCTACTAACTAAAAATCATCCATATTTTGCTAACATTCAAGTGATAAAAATGACTAAAACTGAAAAAAAGTTTATAATGAGTGATGAAATTGGGATGGTTTATAAGTTGTTAGGCCGTTTGGCACTTCAGTTGTAACTGAAGTTTTAAGTTTGAAAATTGTAGCACGTGAGAACTTTACATTGTAGCTTTTTGTTGTTTACTGTAGCTACTGAGAGCCTTACACTCTTAACAGTTAGAACTGATGAGTTGAAACTAAATGTCAAATGGACACATAAACTAAAATAAGACTGACAATAAAATTTAAATACCATTTCTATGAATAACCCAAATGGATGTTCTATTACTTGTTTACGAGTGTGTTTAGCAACACAATTAGAACTAAAAATTAGAACAATTTTATTGTAGTATGTGATAGTTTTATAATAAAATTTATTTTTACTTTATATGGTAACATATGAAAGCTTTAATATTATAGTATTTCTTATTGTGTAGTTAAAATAGGTTGCCAAATGCACCTTACGCAGCCACGTAGGATAAACTATAGAGCAAAGCGCAGCAGGAGTAGTAGTCAACCACTCATAGAAGCCACGTCACCACAAAACCAACCTCCTCAAGCTTGAAGAAGCCGACGGCCTCAAACAACCAAGAAGTAAAATAATCCAAAAGGGCTTCCTATACGGAGAGACCGAAAGAAAAGGAAAAAGAAAAAGAAAGAAAAAAAAACAGAGATATGCTGAGCAGAACAGCAGCCACAGCCTCTCTTTCAGTCTCTGCTGTCTCTGCAAACCCATCGAAGACGTCCCTCTTTTTCTTCAACAACTCTTCCAGCTTCTTGCGCTTCAACTCCTACCACGCTTCAGCCTCTGCCAACAACCCTTTGCTCAAGTTTGCACGCCTCGCATGGAACAACAAGAAAACCTCTAGAAGAATCGGGAGCTTCAGAGCTATGGCGTCTGCCCAGCCACTTGCCGATGCCGACGCGCTCATCGACTCCGTCGAGACTTTTATTTTCGACTGTGATGGTGTGTAAGACCACTCGTTTTTCTTTTTTTTTTTTTTTTTTTCCTGGGTTGATCTAAGTTGAGATGAAGATAAGTTTTGGATTGTATTGAGGTTAAAAGTTTTTTATGGGTTGCTGCTGATGCTTTGAATAGGATAATTAAAGACACCTTTTTTTGGTTAACATTTGGGTATAAATTTCAGTGCAAATACAAACTTTTAATTTCATGTAGACATGTACTAATAAGCTTGTTATTTAAGTATAACAAAGAATGGGAATTTAATTGGAGTATGGCATTGTGGGATAGATTTGGACGTTTCGGTTAATGGGTTTTTTTTTTCTAATTTTTTTTAGTAAGAATCAGTCAAGTGCCTTTTAGACGCAGCTTAGAAGTTAATGTTACTTCTGCGTGAAATGATGAACTTAATTTTATAAGAATTGGCTTCACTTGATAGCCCACTAAAAGAGATTCCCACTTGTCAGGAATTAGTGTTTTCTTTTCTTTTCTTTTTTTTTATTTGGTTTAAGTCTGTGGTAGGGATTTGAACTCTGCACTTCAGACTTCAGAGTAGAGTCAGACGTGAATTTCGCAAGGATACGCCTATAACCATTTTTTAGAAATCAGTCTAGCTGAAATCATAAACTGCAAAAGTATTGTACAGCTTAGCCTCCATGACAAAAATGTACAGTGGAAGGCTAATTTTATTTAAGTATTAACTAAGAGTTCAAAGATTTCTCTCCCTTAATATTTGTATTTCTTCTCATTGATTAGTTCACATGTGCAGGAGTTATATGGAAAGGGGATAAGCTAATAAGTGGAGTCCCAGAAACTCTTGATCTGCTTCGCTCAAAGGTTTGTTTTGGTGGTTTCAAGCATTGAATAATTTTCTCTTCTTTGACAGCAAAAGGATGGGGAAATAGTTTAAAAGATAAACATTCTTATGGAGCCTAAAAAAATTACCAATTTCTTTTTTCTTCAGGGAAAAAGATTAGTTTTTGTTACCAACAACTCAACAAAGTCTAGGAAGCAATATGGGAAGAAGTTTGAGACACTAGGTCTGAGTGTCAGCGAGGTTAGTTTGCCACCGTACTTGTTCTTATCACGCTGGTGAAATTTCTCTGACTTGGTTACTTTAACCATGTTCAAATGTTTTCAGGAGGAAATTTTTGCATCATCTTTTGCTGCTGCTGCTTATTTGAAGTCTATCAACTTCCCCAAAGACAAGAAGGTAATATCAAGAAAGCAACACTGGTTTTCAGTATATGAAGTGCGACATCGCATTTGTCAATGGATGATGCCCTTTAATAACAATCTTCACTGATGGTTGGACATGTTTTAGGTTTATGTGATTGGAGAGGATGGAATCTTAAAGGAGCTTGAGCTTGCTGGAATTCAGTACCTTGGTGGACCTGTATGTAACTTATGACTGCACTTGAAAGTTTCTACATCTGCAATACTTTGTCATAACAAGTGGTCTAGTGTTCATTTTGCCAAACAAAAGCACAAAGGCGCAGCCCATGACTCCATAGTTTCTGATTACTGTCTTTGAATTCGTACCTATATCCACCCACAAATGATCCTTATGTTCTGAACTTATGTTTCTCCCTGTGATTTCCATGTGTCCTTCCTCTCTTGTTTTCCTTGAATTTCAGCAGTCGTAGCACACTTTTTCCACTAGTGATGGTTGCTCATAACTTTTTATCTGAAAGCTAGGCCAGGATATCTCGTGCCTTGCTATAGGCCTTGCCATATGATAATTAACATAAATATGAGCTTTTTAATTATCTATGACACATATCTTATGCCAGTTTTGTTTTCCCTATCACAGGAAGATGGTGACAAGAAGATAGAGCTAAAGCCAGGGTTTCTAATGGAGCATGATCACGATGTATGTTCTGTGTCAATTCCAAGAGCATAAATAACTTCCGCGCAATGACTTATGGCATGTACATGCTTTCTAAAATTTTCAAGATAACTTCTACATAATGGTAGTGAGATTTTCCTATTGCTTTCTAGGTTGGAGCTGTTGTGGTCGGATTTGATCGCTATTTCAACTACTATAAAATTCAGTAAGTTCTTATTATAAACGTGATTGTTTGTGTGTCCATGTCTTTGTCTTCCAGACATAAACTGCCTTGTTTATTAAAGCACAATGTATTTGTTCTCTTTTCAGTGCTTTTTGTTTAATTAACCTTTTCATATGGTATTGTTTCATTTGGGGTTGCATAAAACCTAGGCAGGATTTCACTTTCAAAAAGTTGGATTTCAAAACATTTATCTTATGGTTGAACAATATGAATTTGATGTCCCAAGTGCCTGTTAACTTTATGCTGTTATCATATGTAAATCAAATTATCCATATACTTCTATTATTTCACAACTCAGAATCAAATTGGTTTTTTTAATTGATCATTTGTGGTTACTTGGTGATTATCGCTTTTTGTTCCTACATTTGAAGGTATGCCACGCTATGTATACGCGAAAATCCTGGATGTCTCTTCATTGCAACAAATCGTGATGCAGTAACTCATCTTACAGACGCTCAAGAATGGGCTGGTTCACCTCTGATCTTTCTCTTCTTTTTTCTTTATTCTGTTCTTTTGTTACATTATTTGTGCCACATTACGATAAACAACTTACCACAATGCGTAAATGTATCCATGGTCAATTGTTTCTAGATATGTATAATTCAGAATTGATCTTAAAAGTTCATTCTCAATGGACTAATCTTTTGTTTGTCAATATGTTTCTTTGGGACAATAACTTGTAAACTGTCACGGAAATTGTTGTGCCTGATCATTTTCCTTCTAAGGCCATATTTTTACTTGATTTCAGGTGGTGGTTCCATGAATGGTGCTATTGCTGGATCGACTCAACGTGAACCTACCGTGGTTGGGAAACCCTCAACTTTTATGATGGACTACTTATCAAACAAGTAATTCCCAAATCCTTTTCATTTCTTACTAAAATAATGTGTTATCTTAATGACCAACATTAAGATAGTGAGAAGTATACAATGACTAACCTTGGTGGCTTGGATTTTACATCAACGACAGATTTGGGATCCAAAAGTCACAGATATGCATGGTCGGGGATAGACTAGATACTGATATTCTGTTTGGACAAAATGGTGGTTGCAAAACTCTTCTGGTCCTTTCAGGTAACTTTCTTTGGTGTTCGCATAGCTGATATTCAATTACTTTGACATGAACACATCAAAGAATTTTCTTCTCTCCTTAATAGGTGTAACAACTTTGGAAATGCTGAAGAGTCCCAACAACACCGTACAGCCAGACTTTTACACCAACAAGATTTCAGACTTTCTCTCTCTCAAAACTGCAACTGTATGATCAAGTAGATTAGCACTCAGAAAATGGTATTATTGGCTCCTCTCTCATTATTTGCCACTGTCATTCATAGCTTGGGATACATATTCTAACCATATTTTTGTTTTCTGTCAAAATTTTCAAGGACCAGTCATGGTGTCATTAGTAAAAACGATATAAAAGAACATTATTACTTGATTGTACCATTACCAGCGTAATAAATTAGAAGATTTCCTTCTTCATGTCAAACAAATTCCTATGAATAGTAATAATTTGCCTGTAGTCCATCTTCATGTCAACCAAACTGAGCATTGTAAATGACTTCTCAATTCACATCTCTTATTTTGTGTCCTTTTGGTTCGTTTTCATATGTAATGTAGGAGTTTCGCATAATTCTCTATGGCTTTAAGTGTGACCAATACTTCGGTACACAATCCTTTTCTAGTCGTACTATGCGTACAATTTATGATGATAGACAAATCAATACAAAACCATTGAAAGTTGAACTACTTTTATCATGTGGGATCCAAAAATAAAAAAATTAACACTTAGATCCTTGTGGACCATTATCTACCACCTGAATAAGCGGTTGCATGTTACGTCGGTCATACTGCAGGGGTGCTAAAGTTTCAGATTTCTTCACGCATCCATAATTGGCACGTGGGATAGGACCAGAAAAGTTTTTTTCTGGGCTAAACCACCCCTGGGTTTACCTTAGTCATTTTGCAACTCCTCCTGGTCTTGGCCCTGTTCTTGTATCAGACTGTATCATTGATGTATAGTAATTTACGTGAAGATGAAGGAATGTATGACCTTTTCTTAAGCAAAAATCATGGAAATTCATTAAAAAAAAACTGCTTGAAGAAAGAAAACACAAAACATGTTCCTCAGGTTTACAACCGGGGCATTAAACAAAACAGAAAACGCAAGACACCAATGAAACAATTGACGCAGTAATCTTGAAGCGCAGCAAAAATGTGACTGATTTCTAATAATGCAGAAATGGGTATAATTTAATAGATTTCTGTCAGCGAGAAAAACATGATCCAGGTTTGCTAGTGAGTCTCCATAGATTATGTCTAACTTTACGAGAACTTAAATTAAGTTGCAATCAGTTGCATATTTTACGCCATAATTACTGACTCGTTGAAGTTGTTATGACGGTCTGGTTTAAATCCAACGTAAGGATTTCCTGTTCTGGGTGCCTTTTTCTGTCTTATAATGTTCAACACGATTTCCCACAAGCACACGTCTATAAAGCTGTAAACCTGCTTTTGCAGTCCCAAAAAAACAAGCGGAGATCGAAATTTTTTTAAGTGGGGCACTATAAAAAAAGTATTTAAGAAATATTATTACATTTCAGAAATAGTTATACATTTAAAAAAAGAAGAAGAAGAAGAAATAGTTATGCATTTCAGTTATTCAATTGGAGGCACAATTATGACTTTTTTTTTTTTGTAAAATGAGATACAAGAATTTATTTCAATAGGGTACAAGTATAATTTTTCTAACAAAAGAAGGACATAACTGAACAATTTTTTAAGAATTTTATTGGATAAAAATCAAATTTTAAAAAATTAAATAGAGGCACGAGCCCTTAGCCAATAGCATAAAATAGAATTTTATTTGATAAAAGCCGATAGGAATCCTGTTATTTTCCAAACACTATTTCTACGTATTTCCATTCTAAAAAGATGTGTGTGCTTATATGCGTACAGGATACATGTACACAGATTTATGCATTGTTCCATCGTTTTAGACTTATAATAAAATTGACCTAGCATAATTGAGTAAAAATAGAGTAGTGTGTGTGTTGGCCACATGTTAGAATTGGACCACATAGTTGGTCTCAACATAAGGTGGGAATGTAAAGTGTTTTTGACTCATGTTATGGCTTTTCAAAGGAGGGAGGAGGATATTGACAAATATCTTACGATTCCATTGTCAAGTTTCTATGATTCAATTGGTACATGGAAAACATGTAGTTAAGATGCCACCGACATATTTTTATCATATAACTATGCGGGCCACAATTTTGAAAAGATGGGTTAAATCACACGAATATGGATCTACATTTTCAAATGAAGTAAGAGATAAAAAATAATCCAAATAAAAAGTAGCAAAACATTGAAAATATCAATCGCAACCAAGTATGCAATATCAATGTTTCATGAACTTGGGTTTTTTCATTAGCAGCAAAATTGGGAAAAATAAAAAGGAAAAAATATTATTAGAAGTGAAAATTCTTGCATACAAAAATGTGCTTCACTATTTTTAAGCACATTTACAAATGGTTTTCTGTGTTTTTGGCTTTAAAATGAAAGAAAAATGATCAAGAGATAATAAATAAAATTAGAATTGCAAAAAAGTCGTTTGTTAAAAGAATGTAAGTTAATGTGGTATTGTCTGTTAGGTAGAAATGCAATGTCACAGACTAATGTTTGTCACACTTGACATGGAACATTCTGTTCAAAGGTGTGATTAGGCGGGTTCAACAGTTTTATTGAAAATTTATTCTTAAAACAATAAACAAAAAAAAAAAAAAAATCGCAGTGGCTTTTGCAATTAATTGAACTCATAGTTAATTGATTGGTTCTTTTGAGGATTAATATTTGTAATATTGTGCTCCCCAAATTTAAAACATAACGTGTGTTGTCCTTGAACTATAAAGTATAAACAAAAAAAGCTACTTTTGTTAGAACTTTAACAAAGCTTAGTACATATTAAGATTTGATGCACAATATTAGAGTATTTTGATAACTCTATTATGTCTAAAGTTAATTTAAACATAAATAGTTAATATAATTTAAAAATTTTAATTGTTAAAAATTCAAACTGAAAAACCTTAACAATCTTTTTATTTGTTTTAGTTTAATGTGACTATACGAGGATAACCTATCAGTCTAATAGTTCACTAAATTGTTTAATCCTATTGTTTGTATAATATTGTGTTATTTAGGTTTATTGAGGTTTTTTATTAATATTTATAGATCGGATGAACGAATGTTATATTTTAAAGTTCAGAGAAATAAATATTATATTTTAAAATTTTAAAAGTATAATATTACAAAGGCTATAAATAAAGAAATTTTTTTACAATTAATCCAATTTTGGTAATTAATACTTTCTTTAACGTCTGGTTTTGACGCTTTTTAAATGGTTGATGCTGATGGTACAGGCTAGGAACTTTCGTTTGAAGTTTCCTCATAAGCAATGATTGAGAATATTCCACTAATAAAAAAATGAAGTAGGATATTCCAGTAAACGCTTTCATGAAAAAATAATTAGAAAAACCCTTAAAAAATAATAAAAAATTATGTACTTTTCCTAATTTTTTAATCATATACTTATCTTTTTATATCTTTTATTTTAAATTAATTTAATCTTATCAAATATATATCTTTAGATTAGATTTGATGTGTAAATTTATATATTAATTTACTCAATAGTTAATTTTGATTTTTAAAATGACTAAATTATTTTTAAATAAAATAGAAAAAAATTAAAACTTTTAAAAATAAAAAAGATAAAAACATACAAAACATCTATTTTTGAGGATATTTTATATATTTTTCAGGTTGAAAACCTTAGTGTATAGTTTTTTAAATGTGTAAAGTTCTCTTATTTTTTAATTTAAGCGTATTTTAGGTAATTTTTTAGATCAATTTTGAATATTGATTGAAAAAAAATATACATTCGTTTATTAAATATAATTTAAAATTATAAATTAGATGAAATTTAAAACCAAAGATATAGTATTTAAATAAACCTTAAATATAAGATATAAAAAAGAAAAATAACCTTTTTTTGAATCTGAGTTTCGTTTCAATAAATAAATAAATAAGAGTATCCCATACTTGATTAGTTAACAAGAATTAGATAGCATAAGAACATGCTCTCATTTCCCACAGATATGTTAACGCATCACTTTTCTTGTTCCTGTTGTTGTCTTAACGAAATAACATGTGGTACTTACTGGGTTGATATTCTAGAAACAAGTATGTGACACTCTTTTTTTTTTCACAAACTTCCAGCCACCTCTCTCTTTTTTTCCTTTTCAGAAACCACCAAAAAAAATAATAAAAAAAAGAGATGGTATGCATGTGGAAAAACCGTCGTTGAGTGAGAGACGCCAACCTGTCGCACTCCTTTTCATTAAAAAAAAAAAGTGATTAACGCTAATAACTTTTATATTTTAAGATTTTTTTATTTTAACTTTTAAACTTTAAAAATCATTATTTTACTCTTTAAATTTTTAAAGCTTTTTATTTTATCCCTTAAATTTTTTATTTTTGTTTAAATATATAGAATTAAATCCATATGATCCATACATGAGCCACTTATAAAGGCAAAAAATGAGATTTTATATATTATTTTGCCTATTATTCAACAATATACCCTCGTTTTTGAATAAAAATCATAAGTTTATTAGACAAAATAAAGAGTTTTAAAAGTTTAGAGGATAAATTAGTAATTTTTAAAATTCAAAGAACAAAATGAAGAGCTTTGAAAGTTCAAGGAGTAAAATGATTTTTACGTTCAGGATACAGAGTGGGTGAGACCCTAAAGTTTAGAGTCATTAGTGTTAATAATTAAAAAAAACCCCACTCATGACTCATTTTCTAGTATATTTATTTTATTAAATTAAAGAATTTTACGGAAAGTTTAAAAAATGAATCATTGATAGCTTTTATTTTTCAACCATCAAGTGTGTTTTATAAACTATATCTATATATTTATTTTAACAGGGTTTTAACCAAATGCAATTAAAAAATATGCACTACCAAGAATCTTATAGTTACATATTTTACTACTATACATATATATTTGAATGTGACATTTAAGTTAAAAATGAAAGAAGAAAAAATTTGAATGCTCAAAT
The DNA here is from genome assembly GCA_025403435.1 of Artocarpus heterophyllus. NCBI lineage: Eukaryota > Viridiplantae > Streptophyta > Magnoliopsida > Rosales > Moraceae > Artocarpus > Artocarpus heterophyllus. Next base: position 2,696 of record JAJQZP010000105.1, on the reverse strand, counting down.
ATATTATCTAATTTAAAATAATACTTATAGTTACATATTTTACTACTATACATATATATTTAATTTAGAAATGAGAATAATTAAACTGGATGAGTCAATTGAGAATAGGGCTACGGACCTCAAAACCCATTCCTGTCTTATAATTTGTGACGGGTTAAAATCTTAATCCCTTTATAACCTCATCCGCTTAAATTAAGTTTTTCTCACCCCATTTAAAAGCATGTCCTTGTGGATAAATGGATGCATATATAGTGTAAATTTGCAACTCTATTTACAACCACGAGTGCTAAATTAGTATTTTAGACTCTAGGAGTAGAGAAGTGATCACTTGCAATGCTAAAATGTATAATGTCACATATGGCTCCTCTGTTCTATTGTTATCATTAACGAAATAATGGCATGATATTGACACCATTATACAGTTTTTTTTTTTTTTAATATGTTTATTGGGAATGTGCACTTTTGTTTTGAAGTTTGGCAACATTGGCACCGCAAAAGCAACCAAGAATCTACATATAATAGACTTATCTTCAACACTATTTTTCCTCGATTCATTAAAAATAAACAAAAAACTCCCAATAATTAAAGAAAATACATGACATTCGGAATCATAATCAAAAGAAATATATGACACTGACCAAAAGTCCATATATGGCAAAACGTTGACATAAGAGTCTCTTAAATTGCAAATTGTTTTTGAATTGAAGACGAGAGCAATTAATGTAATAGGGCACCTTGATTGTATGTCAAAATCACGTCCTAAACTTAAAGCACAATGCTTTTTTTTAGCAAAAAAGTAAAAGGCTGTTGTTGTTTTAATCAGAATTAAAGCATGGTCTACTTATAAAAAGAAAAAAGAAATAAAGAATGATCCGGAATTGTAATACTACACCCACCAACTTTCTTTAAGAGTTTCTTAAATTGCAAATTGGTTTTGAATTGAAGATGAGAGCAATTAATGTAATAGGGCACCTTGATTGTATGTCAAAATCACGTCCTAAACTTAAAGCACAATGCTTTTTTTTTAGCAAAAAAGTAAAAGGGTGTTGTTGTTTTAATCAGAATTAAAGCATGGTCTACTTATAAAAAGAAAAAAAGAATTAAAGAATGATCCGGAATAGTAATACTACACCCACCAACTTTCTTTAATAGGTTATGAAAAAATTGACTTCCTCAAAAATTTGATAAAAACTTTGTGGAAAAAGTAAGAACATATTAGTTGACGAGAACTAAGATCTAATCAAAGAAAGAGAGACTCTTTTTTTAGTAGAGAAATTAGTGCCCACATGATGTCTTAATTAAGATTTGGTGCACTGATAGACTATTGCTATTCCAACCATTACATATGCAGTATTTTTTCAGTATATGTTATAATATTTCTAGTTTCAACTTATTTTACCAAACGATTTATAACAATAATTTTGTATTCAAAAATCATCATTTTACTCTTTAAATTTTCAAAACTCTTTATTTTATCTCTTGAACTTTAAAAATCACTATTTTACTCATTGACCTTTCAAAGCTCATCACTTTGTTCTTGAACTTTTGATTTTTTGTTCAAAGAAGAGAAGATGTTGTTGAATAATAGATAAAATAATATATAAAATTTTATTTTTGCTCTTACAGATGACTCATGTGTAAATTATACGGGCTTAATTCTGCCTATTTGAATGAAAAATAAGAAGTTTAGGGATCATGGGTAAAGTGTGGAGTTTTGAAAGGTTAAGAGGTAAAGTGTTTATTTTAAAAGTTGAAGGGCAAAGTAAGGAGTTTTAAAAGTTCAAAAAGTAAAATAAAGATTTTTAAAGTTCAGGGAACAAAATAGAAGAATTTTAAAATTTAAGAACTACTGAAATTAATAGCCCTAAATGATTTAAATTTAGAAAAAGTTACGGTGAAGTGATAAAATCTTTATATCATATTTTGTTTATTAAACACAGATTTCGATAACCAGTATCATGTTAATTTGGTTAAGAAACAATCGTAAACATTAATGTCATTGCCAAATAAAAAGCTTGCCATATGAAATTTCACAAAAGAAGTAGGTGGATTTAAAGTGGCTTTATATCGCAGTTAATCTTACAAAAAATAAAGTCCTTAAACTAAAATTCCCCCCACTAAAAAAAAAGAAAGTAACAAAAAAAAAAAGAGATAAAATAAAAACAATGATAAACAAGTGGCCAGTTGTTTGCCTGTTTGTTTGCTTGTTTGTTTGTTTGTTTGTTTGTTTGTTTTTAATTCTTTTTACAAAAAAGCGGTTGCGACGTCACACCACACCACAACACCCCCACCTCTCTTTTTCTCAATTTTATATTCATGTTCTCTTTTTTTTTTTTTAATATTTCATTTCTATTTTCATTTTCTTATCAATATTCATCTTTTAATCTTCTTTTAATAACTATTCAGAAATAGTAATAATCTTTAATATACATATTCAGAAACAATAAATACAAAAAAATATAAATAAAATATATATTTTTTTTCCTTTCAAATTAATATGCGCAACAGGATTCGGACAAATAGTAAAATTCCAAAATTTTCCTTTCCTCTTCTGCTCCTCCGCTCCTCTTTGCTGCCAATTCAGGTGATCACTGTCTGATCCCACCAAACTCAGATTTCCATCTCATCACTCTCTCTCTCTCTTTCTCTCTCTCTGTCGCTCTAAGATAGACTGAGTTATCGTCGTGGTGACTGCA